>VDFB02128136.1:0-90531 GCA_007258455.2 Sequoia sempervirens | reverse complement strand
CCGGTGTTTTGGAACATATCAATAACATTCAGGCCCTTGCGTCTATGATTTATCGTGCCTATCAAAAAGCTTTGGCGCATCGCCTTAGATTAATATTTGTTTCATTATATCTGCTTCCTTTTCCCTTTCCAAAAAACCATTATATAGAAGAAGCCGGCTTCTTTAAAATCCGGAGGTCACTCAGTTTGGCGCAAAGGGGTCCCCCTTGAACTGAGTTTCCCATAAAGGCACTGTTATCTTGTCAATTTTTGGCGTCAACAGTAACTTACCTTCATACTTAATGGAGGCCTTCTTCATCCTTCTCACAAAGCTAACTTCTACTTCATCAAGATTTTCTTCATCCGGATCTTCACTAGTTGTAGCCTTAAAAGTAGTTTTTGATTTGGATCCATTTCTCAAATTTGGTTTTCTCATTTCATATGATGTCAGAGTATCCAACAACTAATCTTTAGTATATGTCTTGTAATGCGTATATTCTTCAATAGAAGATACCTTTTCACTATATGCATCGAGAAGAGTTTTGAGAATATTCTTCACTATTCTAGGTTCATCCATTGTTGCACCAAGTCCTCACATTTCACCTACCTTCTCATCCACTCTCTATACATAGGATTTAATGTTCTCATCTTTAGACATGTGTAGGATCTCAAATTGTGTTTCCATGTTTTGTAATTTTGCTTCTTTGACCTTTTCATTCCCTACATGAATTTTTTCTAATGCATCCCAAACTTCCTTAGTAGTCTTTAGATGTGAAACTTTAATCAATTCAGCTTGTGAAAGACTATTCATCAAAATATACTTTGCCTTGCTTTTCACCTCACATGCCTTTATTTCATCAGTTGAACTTGGACCATTAGTAGGATTTGTATATGTTGTCTTGTAAGCTTTCTCCACATCATATCCATAGTATTCCAAATATCCTTCCATCTTTATTCTCTAGATTCCATAATTAGTCCCATCAAACCTAGGACACTCAATAGTGATCTTCCTTTCCATCTCGAACCTTCCTTAACTGATTAAGTTCTTCTCCAACAAATTTAGCCAAAGACATTGAAATAAACAGCTCACAACTGGTTAACAAAAATCACATTGTACATTGATCTAGAGACCAAAAATATGGATAATGCAACTTCCAACAACCATGAACAACATATCTAAACCATACCAACATAGGGGAAAAATTCAAAGAAAAAACTAGAGCAACATTGAATACCTACAACCTTTCTTCATTACAATTTTCTCAATATCCTCGACATATGCTTGACCAATATCTTGAATCCATGACATTAATGACAACAACTAGTTGATAACCAGTTAACCAGTTGACATCAATGACAAAACTTTCATACTTGTAACAATCTCCCCCTTTGTCATTGATGGCAACACATGATGTGAAAAACCATCAAAGACAACATGACAGCTCTGAAAACATTTCCTCATGATTTTATTTTCTCCCCTTTAGATGATGATGCTTATCTCCTTTTTCACATCTTCCTCATCTCCCCCTTTGACATCAATAGAAAAGGAAAAAGATATTTTCACTGATTTCTCCTTTGACATTAAAACACTACTATTAGTACTATATAATCCCCCTTATGAGTACACCCAAACAATATATTTAATGACAACACCAAAAACTACCTACTCCCCCTAAGAGGTAGCTATCAAACATCATTCTAGAAGAAAGATAGATCCATAGACCCACCGTACTAATGCATCTCTATAATCAGATTCTTCATCAGAAATACTCGCATTCTAATTCACATAGTATGCTCTGTTGATCTTCTTTCATTTGTTTCTTTTGTTTAATTTATTCTATTTATTCAACTTAGCTCTTTTTGGACATATTGAAGCATAATGAACAATTCTTTCACAACTAAAGCATTTGAAAGTTAACTTACCTTCATACTTACCAGAACCCTTTTTCATCCTTCTCACAAAGTTAGCTTCTACTTCGTCAAGATTTTCTTCATCCAGATCTTTAGTAGTTGTAGCCTTAATATTAGTTTTTGATTTGGATCCATTTCTCAAATTTGGTTTTCTCATTTCATATGATGTTGAGTACCCAAAAACTAATCTTTAGTATAAGTCTTGTAATCCACATATTCTTCAATAGTAGATACCTTTTCACCATATGCATTGGGAAGAGTTATGAGAATCTTCTTCACTATTTTGGGTTCATCCATTGTTGCACCAAGTCCTCGCATTTCACCTACCAACTCATACACTCTCTATGCATAGGATTTAATGTTCTCATCGTTAGACATGTGTAGGATCTCAAATTGTGCTTCCAAGTTTTGTAACTTTGTTTCTTTCACCTTTTCATTCCCTGTATGACTTTTTTCTAATGCATCCCAGACTTCCTTAGCAGTCTTTAGATGTGAAACTTTAATCAATTCAGATTATGAAAGAATATTCATCAGAATATACTTTTCCTTATTTTTCATCTCATGTGACTTGATTACATTAGCTAAGCTTGGACCATTAGCAGGAGTTGTATATGTTGTCTTGTAAGCTTTCTCCACATCATATCCACAATATTCCAGATATCCTTCCATCTTTAATCTCCATATACCATAATTAGTCCCATCAAACCTAAGACACTCAATAGTGATCTTGCTCACCATCCCCAACCTTCCTTAAGTGGTGAAGCTCTTCTCCAAGGAACTTAGCTAGAGACACTCAAAAACATAGTTCATAATTAGTGAACACAACTCACACTATACATTCGATCTAGAGACCAAAAATCTTGAAAATAAAACTTCCAACAACCATGAAGAACATATCCAAACCATACCAACATAGCAACAAAATCTGGAGCAAAACTCAGAGCAACCATTGAATAGTTGCAACCTTTCTTCATTACAATTTTCTCAATATCCTTGACATATACAACCAATAACCTAAATCCATGAAATTAATGAAAAAAACTAGTTGATAACCAGTTAACCAGTTGGCATCAATGACAACGCTTCCATACTTGCAACAAGATTGATAGCTTGCACAACCCAACAAGGCTTTGAACCTTGGTGGGTGCCACAACAATGTTGTGACTTGACCATTGCACTATGCCTTGATTGACATATACAATATCAGTATATTATTTAGTATTATATATTATTTGTTTCTTCACATACATATTTTGCATCATAAAATCAGTTTTATATTTGTTTGGTGGTTTTATAATTTTTTCTTCTCTACAAGGTTATTTTTGTGAAAAAATGAAGTCTTATTTGATTTGGGGATATGGGATTTTTTGACTTGATATTAGTTAGAGGTTTACAAAAATATTTTTCACAATCACATGGAAGAATTGTGTTTCTTCTCTCATACTATTAAATTTTATATTTTATCAAAGATTAACATATCTTATTACTAATTGTTTTCTTTTTCTTTGGGTAAAGTATATTTAATATTTTCTATAAATTCGATAGTTAGTCCTATTTTAAGTTGATTAAAATTTAGGTTTTGTTTGGCCTATATTTTATAATAGGAAAATTTATTTTCATTTTTTTTGAAATGATGAGTATGTATCTTTACAATATCTTTAATATTGGGTTTAGAAATGGAAAGTAAGTCAAGATTTGAATTAACACTTTTTTTTTTCTTGAAAGATGGAGTTGATGCAGACTATTTTGTTTTTACTTTTCTTATGTTTTTATGTAAGGACTTACCTTTTGATACTTTGGTTTTCTCTTTAATGTATTATTTTGGTCTTTTCTTATTATGGTCTTATTTATGACCCAAATCCTTATTGATTTTTTAGCTACAAAGGTTAGCTTCTATTTTTGGTCAAGGTAAATTTCCTTGGAGGGGCTATGTTGGACCAATGTTATGACTAAAATTTGATCCTTGCTATGTTTGAATGGAATTTAATCTCATGGATTTACTCTTTATTAGTGTTTCATGTCATCTCATGTAATTTATTGTATTTACAAACTATAAATTTAATAGAATTTATCAAAACAAATTATGAATTAATGGTTTCTTAGGAAGAGTAATCCTAGCCCCAACTAGTGGTGGTTACCAAGAGTTTTCCACAACTTTATATATATATATATATATATATATATATATATATATATGTATACATATATATATGTGTGTGTGTGTGTGTGTGTGTGTATTTAAATACAAGTTTAGTTATTGACTTGCTCATTAAATTATTGCATGTACTCTCCATGGGATCACAACCTGCATTAATCATGTTTTGCAATAGATCTTGATATGTAGGCTGGGTAGAATATGTTCAAAAAATTTATTACTTTATTCTATATTTTCACAAGTCTCTTACTTGATACATTTGTAAGATAATTTAGATATTCATCTTATTGTTTAAAGTTAGTAATTGTGGGCACACATAAGAAATATAATGTGTTTTGTTATAAGGTTCATTTATGAGAAAGATTAAAGATGAACAATAAGGAACCATAACAAATTTCTCTTGCAATTTATAAATGAATGAAGTTATTAGTTTTTATTTCAAGTGCTCATAAGTGTTATTGATTATTTTAAAGCTTTAATGCTTCCACCACTTACCAAAACAAAGATTATTCGAATAATATGAATCTTGAAGGAGATTTAGTTTATAGTGCATTGCTAACCTCTAAGTTGTTGAGATGGTAACATTTATTCATATGACATTTATGAAATTGTTGCAAGAATTAAAGTGTTTTCATTGATGTCAATAGAAACTCTATTGGTCGGTGTTGTCATTGATGTCAACTAGGGGTTGAAGATGTTGAGGATATTGAGAAAATTGATAAACAAAGTAAAATATGATGTGCAAGTGTTCATAGTAGGCTAGGATATTATGCTTTTCATTTCTTCTCTATTGATGTTATGCCTGTGTGGATCTTACAAATTACTCAAGGTTGTTAGAGGTTGTTATATTTAGAATCTAGGTTTCTAGATCATTGTAAATTGTGAGATATTTTCACCAATATGTGAACCAGTTGTTTAGTGATGTTTTCTATGGCACCTGTTGGAAAAATGTATTTGATTTATGTTTCTTCGTAGTTTGGCTTTAGTTTTTGTTGATTTGGGAAGTTTCTCATATTTCTTGCATCTTTTTGTATTCAAGGTTTTACTTGATTGGGTGTAGTACAAAGTGAGTTTCATTTACCAGTGTGCAAGTAATGATTACCAATTGTTTTTAGTTTAAGTATTTGAATTATGCATGTTTGGATGAAGTGTTTGATGAATCTTAAGTATTTTTTGAGTTATGCTTGTTCATGTCCAAGTAAATTATATTGTCTCAAACTTTTGGTTGATGGATTGATTTGAGAAAGTGTGTAATTAATGTTTATAGTGTTTTTCATGGGTGTTGGTTGACCTTGTGTTTAACACTACATGTGAGGCTTGTGAAGTGTTTTGAGGTGTGTTTGGATCTATTTGGGTCCTAGTTAAAGATCTTTGTAGGTCACTTTCACTCCTATTTACCACGGGAATATTTAGGTGTCGACCTATTTTGAATTTGTGTGTATAACAGCTAGTTGCCAACCTTCTTCAATGGTTTTCAAGGTTTTTGAGGTTAAGGATGATATAAATAAGTGTGGTGTTGTTGTGATTTAAGGAATGAATGAAATGTGAAGCAAGATAGATGCAAGAGCAATGTGAGTGAAGTGTGTGATACAAGTTTGAGCAGAGCAGTGCAAATTTCAATGTTAGGTTCCTAAAAGCAGTGAGATGAAGGCATCTGAAATCATTCAAGAAAGGTTGTGAAAGTGCATGAGCATTGTGGTGGATTTCCTTATTTTATTGAGAAGTATTCTTTGTGTAATATTCTTCTATCTTCTTGTATTTTTTTATGTGGTAGTGAGCCCTAGGTGTGAGCCCTTTTTGACAATATGTCCTATTTTGGTAGTGATCCCTTGTACCAGTTTTGCAATTACTTATATTGTGAGAAAATCCTCACTATGGTTTTTCCCTCATTGGGATTTCCACATAAATCTGGTGTTCTCTTGTGTACAATGTTGTAATTTTAGTTTCTATTATGTGTATTCCATGTTTAATCAAAATAATAGAATAAGGGTTTAATGAATGGATGTGGATCTAATTATTATAGAAGGTTTTGAAGGTTTAATTTGTTACAACTGATTCAGCCCCCCTGTCAATTTTTTGTTCATTTCAACAATTAATATTAGAGTAAGGTTCCTTAAGAGAAGAGCTTAAAAACTTAAGGTAGATCTAGGATGGCGAACAAGTTGCTTTAGAATATCTGAGATTCAATGGCTTAGATTATGCATTCTGGAAGAAAAAGATGGAAGGATATCTATCTGCTCAAGGATATGAGATTGAGAAGATTTATTAGACTACATACACTCCACCTATGAATGGTCCAAGTACAAATGCAAAAATCAAGGTGCATGAGATCAATGCTAAGGCAAGGTTCATTATTGTGAATAGTCTTTCAAATATTGAATTAGTTAAAGTTATAAGTTTGAATTCTACTAAAGAAGTTTGGGATAAGACATAAAGTATTTATGAAGGAGATCTAAAGGTCAAACAAGAAAAGGTGTAGATATTAAAGGCACAATTTGAAATGATGCATATGTATGAAGATGAAACAATTAAAGGCTACATACAGAGACTTGATGATTTGGTAAGTGCTATGAGAGGTCTTGGTACAATAATTAACGAATTTAAAGTAGTGAAGAAAGTTATCAGATCACTTCTAGATTGCTACAGTGAAAAGGTATCTTCTATTGAGGAAACATTTGATTTTGACAATTATTCTAGAGATCATTTGATTGGTACTCTAATCACATTTGAAATGAGAAAACTTAAGAAACGAACAAAAGCTAAGAATGCTTTCAAGGCTGGTAAATCAGAGAAGGTTGACAATCCAAGTGAAGAAGATCTTGATGATTTGGAAACTAACTTTGTGAGGAAGATGAAAAAGGGCACCGGTAAGTACAAAGGTAAATTACCTTTCAAATGTTTTAGCTATGGTGATATAATTCATTATGCTTCAAGATGTCCAAAAATATTTCTAAACAATAGGAACATGGAAAATAAAGGAAAAAGGGTGATCCCACAATAGTGGTTTACAAATTTTGGCCAAAATAGACACTGGAATTATTATTTTTAACTAAATCTTCACATTTGGGTACCTATAGCGGCTAAACCATGAGGAATTTGAAGATGATGCAAACTAGAGTGTCGTCACACTTTGTTTGTATATTCTAAAAATATTTTTTTCAAAGTTTTTGGAATCAAATTGCACTTCTTTTCCATCTCCACGAAAATTGGTTTTAAAAACAACATTTTAAAAAGTGGCCTTGCACCATTATAATGCATAATTTTTTTTCCATGAAGGATAAAATTCTGATTCTTTTGAACTTAGATTTTTGACTCCGATATCTAGTGCTTCCACTTGGTTAGATAGATTTTTATTGAATATTTTTTCTTTAATCAAGTTTCAAATTCAAACCAATTACAATTCAGACATAGTGCGACTGTATACATTCGCATAATTTTTTTTGTATATATCAAAATTCAATTTATTTTTTTTGTTGGATCAAGGACTTAAATATCTACTGCACTCATATTTTTCAATTTTTTTTTGATAATTTGCTATTTTTCCACATGTGCAGAACAAAGACCTTCATTTTCAGTGAAAAACATATATTTAATAAAACTAAAAAAACAAATACATAATAAAACCAAAACATATCAAAATTATATTTGTTAGATAGCTTGTTCTGAGGACTACCTGATTCTAGTTGGGTTTGTGAAATCTTTGCCATTTTCATGTTCAAATCGAGCTTCAAAGTGAAAAAAATTAGGTTTTTTTTTGTGTCTGAGGGGTAGAATGAGGGTTAAGGGGGGTTTGTACGAACCTATAGGGGTTTTCTCTAACCCTGGTTCGACCAAACCATCCTTTCTAATGCATATTTTTTGGTTTTTGGGCAGGAAAGTAGGGAATGGGTTCATTCAAACCCCTATTCGAGCAAACCTCTATTGGGTTTGGTCGAACTTGTAGGTTCGTACCAACCCCCAAAATCACCTTTTTTTCCATGGGGTCATTTTTTGTGAGTTTTCCTTCCTCATTGGAATTGTAAACCACTATTGTGGCTTCACCCAAAATGATTAAGAAAGCTTACTATATGAGAGAAGATGGTATTTTTTTATGATGAATGCCATTATGTAGATTTTGATGATGATGAATGCTTGTTTTTAGCTATAAGAGAAGAATATGATTCTACTAGTCCTAAAAGTTGTGTGAAGGAAAGTATTCTTTAGTTAAAGGATAAAGTTGAAGGTACTTTGGTATCTTGTTTTCATGTCAAAGAGGATAAGAATTGTTGGGTTGTTGATAGTGGATGCTCTAATCATATGATCAGAGGAAAAATTAAGTTTGTTAAACTTGAATATTATAATGGAGGATTAGTTAAACTTGGAGATGATTCAGGAGCTAAGATTTATGGAATAGATTCAATTAGTTTTGAAGGCAAACATAACAATGACAATGTTTATTATGTTAAGGGTTTAAGGCATAACCTTTTGAGTGCTCAAATTTTTTTTAGAAAAGGATACAATCTTGTGTTTAAGGATGAAACATGTGTCAGATTAGAAAAGGATCTAAAACTATGATTGTTGCTAGTAAGAGAATAGATGGAAACATCCATCAGCTTAAGGGTGTTGATGTTCATTGCTTTATGTCTTAGATTAATGATAGTTGGTTATTGCATTAGAGGATGTGTCACATGAATTTTGATAATTTTGCAAGAATTAGTTCAATTCATGTAGTAAGAGATTTACTTAGAATTACAAAGCCTATCAATGTTGTTTGTGAAAGTTGTCAATTTGGGAAACAAAGAATGAGTAGTTTCAAGGGAAAGGAACAATTTTCTACTGAACTATTGGAATTAGTACACATAGATATTTGTGGTCCTACAAGGGTGAGAAGTCTACAAGGTGATAGGTTCTTTATGATTTTGATTGATGATTCTTCTAGAATGACATGTGCTACTTTTCTTAGAGAAAAATATGATGCATCAGATAAATTCAAGGCATTTAAAGCTATGGTTGAGAATAAAATAGATTTGAAAATCTAATGTTTGAGGTCTAACAGAGGTGGTGAATTCACCTCCAATGAGTTTAACATGTTTTGTGAAGTTCATGGAATAAAGAGGCATTTGTCTAGCCCTAGAACTCCTCAGTAGATTGGAGTTATTGAAATGAAAAGATAGACTATTCAAGAAGCTGTAAGGACTATGATGAAAGAGGAAAATATACCAAAAATCTACAAGGGAGAAGCTATTCATACTACTGTCTACATACTTAATAGAGTTCAAGCTAAAGATGAACCTGATCAAGTAAGAAAATTGAGGAAAAAAAGGCTAATGAACAAGGAAATTAGAATGAAGAAGAAGAAGCTCTCTAGAGAAAACCCCTAAAACCCCTAACTGTGTGTAAAAGAATCATTCAGAAGATAAAATCATTGGAGATAAGAGAAAAGGTGTATTGATAAGAAGCTGTTAAAGTTGAGGTAAATCTGTGTCTACTTTCTAAAGTTGAACCTAAAATAGTAAGTGAAGCATGCAAGGATGAATATTGGATGAAGCAAATGAAAGAAGAACTTATGTAGATAGGAAAGAACCAAGCTTGGTAATTGGTTCTTGGACTGAAAAACAAGAACACAATTTGAATTAAGTGAGTATTCAGAAACAAGCTAAATGAGAATGGAGATGTAGTAAGAAATAAGTCAAGACTTGTGTGTAGGGGTTAATCACAAGTAGAAGGTATAGAATTTGAGGAGAGTTTTTCTCATGTGGCTAGGTTGGAAACTATCAGAATGTTTTTGGCATTTGTAGTACATAAATAATTTAAAGTTTATCAGATGGATGTGAAGTTTTCTTTTCTTAATGGTGAATTAGAAGAAGTTTACATGGAACAACTAAAAGGATTCTAGTTATCAGATCAACCAGATATGGTATGTGTCAAGGGGATAGCTTTCTGCACTAAATAGCACACTTTTCTAGCCTACCTGCGGCACCGTTTTCTGCTTCCAAAGCGGATCCGGATTACGCCTACCTTAAATCACCGAGCTCTTTCTTTTCTTGCAGCGGAATGTAATCACGGCTCTAGCGCAGGGTTGCACTAAAACCGGTGGTATTCACGAACCTTCAGCCAGGCGGCTGCTGATCCGAATATAGGGTAATAACAAGCTTTATTGTCTTAAAGAAGCCTCTGGCTCAATTACAATAAAAGAGAGTCTTTCTTACTCTCACAAGACTAGTTACAAATAATGAGTCCAACTCACTGCACAGCTACCCCTAGAATCACGACACTCTTCAGGTTCTGTTTGACCCCTTCACGCGACCTCTGGCTCCTGCTCTACTTCTGACTAGAACTGCTGTTGTTGTTGATGACCTTTGTTGATCTTCAAGTAGGAAACGTCGCATTTTCCCAATCGAGCTACACGACGGATTACCCTGTCCACAGCCCTGGTCCCCCTTGTAGGGACAAGGTTGACCTCAATGCGGCGCTAGCGTTGCACTTTTTGGAACTCTCTGCACTGGGAGCATTCAATGCAGTATGAACCTTCGCATTGAGATCTTGTTGGCGATTTTAGCTGGGTGTAGTGTTTCAACTACTTCGAGGATGCATGCTCCCCTATATAAGCTATTAGTACGAATCCCTGACCACGGTAGGATGACATCGAGGAATGGCCAAGGGCCCCAATTTCCTCCTTCACGTCATTCCATCCCAGGGCCCTGATTCGCTGAACCCCAGATCCCCAATTATTGTCCTTCTCTGAACTATCTGAGTTGCGACCTCCGATGAGTCCACTTTTTGGACTGCGTCCACCCCCAGGGTGTCCGGCTTAACTTGAACTCCATGTTGAATCTGACTTGCGCTCCAACAGTTGAGTTCCACACCTCAGCACGTTCGCCTTATTGGAACATTGGTGCGAGTCCCAGGATAAGACTGCACTCGGCCGCGAGGGTGTTTCCCTTGCGTCCCTGATGTTGTACTCTCAAACCCCTGACATTCTCCCCCACTTAAAAATAGGCGACGTCCCTGACGCCTGCACACAAATCACCTTGATGGACTGGTGCGAAGAATGCACCCGACTTTCTTTCGGGGCTTAGAGTTGAGCCTGGGAGTCCCTTTGGAGGAACTACAGGATCTGGTCTTCAAACTTCCACAGGCTTTCTGCTTTTTCCCATGTTGCTTCATCCCTAGGTTGGCCCTGCCAATGTACTAAGAACTCACGCCACCTGTAGTTGCCGAATCTGCACTCCTTTACTGCAAGCACTTCCTGTATCTGCACGTTGGGTTTGTCCAACACATTTGCTGGCCCTCTGTTAGGGATACTTCTACTTACGTCCTCTACGTCATAATGCATTGGACGGAGCTGGCTCACATGGAATACGTTGTGTACACGCATGTGACTTGGAAGTTTCAGCTTGTAGGCCACTTTACCTACCTTCTCCACAATCTCGTAAGGCCCTTCGAACCTTCTTATGAGAGCATGGATCAAGCCCCTTGGTGGCTTGAACTGAATCAAATTCAATTTTAGGAGTACCTTGTCTCCTACCTTGAAGTCCACGGCCCTTCTGTTGACGTCCGCGTACTCCTTCATTCTTTCTGCAGCCTTAACCATGTGATGGCGAGCCAAGTCGACTCTATCTTGCCAATCCTTTAGATGATCTACTGCTGTGGGGCATGGCCCTCTATATCCACTTAGTATGGTATGCGGGGTCAAGGGTTGTTGTCCAGTTGCCAAGTGAAACGGCGAGTACTGGCTTGACCTCGATTTCTGTAGGTTGTAACAGAACTATGCGGAATCCAAAAGCTTCAACCAATTTGACTGGTCTAACCACACAAAGTGCCTCAAATAATCCTCCAACACTGCATTGACTCGCTCGGTCTGGCCGTCGGTCTCCGGGTGATGGCTTGTGGACATGAGGAGCTTCGTTCCCATGAGCTTAAATAGTTCTGTCCAGAAATTTGATGTGAAGCGGGCGTCCCTATCACTGATGATACTTAGTGGGACACCCCAATACTTGACCACGTTCCGATAGAAATAGTCGGCGGCAACCTCCGCTGTGCACGGTGTCTGACATGGCACAAAGATCCCATACTTCGAGAATCTATCGACTACTACCATTATGCTTGAATAACCATCGACGTTGGGTAGGCCTATTATGAAGTCCATTTATATACTGGTCCAAGGTCGAATCAGAACTGGTAAGGGTTGTAACAAGCCCGCGGGAGCCTGCATTACAACCTTGTCCTACTGACAAATGAGGCAACTTCGGACATAGTCATCTACATCGTTCCGCATCATCGGCCAAAAGAACCCTCTTTCCAAGAGTGCAAGAGTCCTCTTTTGTCCAGGGTGCCCTGCCCACAATGTGTCATGGCACTCGTACATCAGGTCTCTTCTTAAACTCTTGAATCTGGGAACATAGACTCTGTTCTGCGTAAACATCATAATCCCATTCTGTTCACTGAACTTCCTAGTCTTCCCTTCTTTACACTGCTTCCACAGAGCTGCAGCTTGAAGATCTTCCACCAAGCCCTGCTTGATGTTCTCAACCATTTCTGATGAGAGAGTCACCTGACTTGCATTGCGCTCATCACTTTCTGACCCAACTTCCACTGCCATTAACTGTGCTTTTCTGCTCAGTGCATCCGCCACAACATTCTGCTTGCCAAGGTTGTATTGGATTTCATAGTTGAACTCGGCTAGAAACTCTTGCCATCTAGCCTACTTTGGTGTGAGTTTCGCTTGTGTCTTGAAGTATGTTGAACTGATGTTGTCTTTCTTGACAATGATCAGTGCGCCCAATAAGTAGTGCCTCCATGTTCGAAGACAATGTATGATCCCTGTCATCTCTTTTTCATGGGTGGGATAGATCCTTTCTCTATCCTTCAACTTTCTCGACTCGAAAGCCACTGGATGTCCTTGCATAAGAACGCCCCCAACTGCAAAGTCCGATGCATCACTCTGCACCTCAAAAGGCTTACTGAAGTCAGGTAGAGCAAGCACTGGTTCCGTGGTGAGCTTCTCCTTGAGTAACTCGAACGCTGTCCTGCACTTATCTGACCAGTTCCATTTTTGGTCTTTCTTCAAGAGGTCCGTAAAAGGGGCGGCTATCTTAGAATAACCCGCCACGAACTTCCTGTAGTAGTCTGTCAAGCCCAAAAACTGCCTCACTTCGTGAATATTCTGAAGCGGCTCCCAATCCCTGATTGCTTGGAGCTTTTCTAGATCCGGCCTGATCAAACCTTTGCCCATGATATGACCAAGGAAGTGAACTTCCTCTTGGGCGAAAACACATTTTTCCTTTTTTACGAAGAGTTGGTGCTCCCAGAGCAACTCAAACACCTCCGCCAGGTGAACCTTATGTTCCTCCATGGTCTTACTGTATATCAGGATATCATCTAGATACACCACCACTGACTTATCCAAAAGCGGACGGAACACGTCATTCATAAGTGTGCAAAAAGTCGCCGGAGCGTTGCACAGCCCGAAAGGCATGACCATAAATTCGTATGACCCATATCTGGTCACACAGTTCACCTTCTCTTCATCCCCTGCTGCAATCCTGACCTGATAGTAGCCCTGCTTTAAATCTAACTTTGTGAAGACCTTCGCCCCTGCTAGGCAATCGAAGCAGTCTGCTATGAGTGGTAGGGGATATTTGTTTTTGATGGTTAGCTTGTTGAGTGCCCTGAAGTCTATGCATAGCCTCAGTGTTCCGTCTTTCTTCTTTTGGAACAATACCGGCGCTCCATATGGTGAACGAGACGGCTTAATGTATCCCGCCTCTAACAGCTCTTCTAGCTGCCTCTTAAGCTCAACCATCTCAGGGCCAGACAACCGATATGGTGCCTGGGCAGGAGGCCTCGCTCCTGGCTGCAGTTCAATACGATGGTCCACCGCTCTTCTCAGTGGAAGTTCTGTCAGAAGCTTTTCTGGCATTCGATCCTCGAACTCTAATATGATTTCGCCGACTTCTGGCGGAACTGGTGCCTCAGTGACACTATCCAATTCATCCCACCCTCCAAGCAAGGCAGCCAAGAACATTGGTTCTTTGTTGTTCTTCTTTGCTGACTTCTTCATGTTCAGAGCCGAAACCACCTGGTTCTTCCCACTCTGTCTCCTTTCTGTCGTCTTTACCAGACTCGTGTGAGCTGGGTCCATAAACATGAGACTCTCCAAATGAGGGATTATTGCCACTCTTCTGAGCCTTAAGAACTCCTGGCCTAAGATCATCTCAAAATCTTCCATTTCTATGGCCATTAGGTCCATCTTGTTGTGCCAACTCCCAACTGCTATGGGTACATCCCGGATAGTACCACTGATCTTTTGTTCAGGTGAGGAGACAGCCTTAAAGGTACTCGTGCCTGCTTGCACCTTGAGTCCCATTGTTTTGGCTTTCCTAGTCGAAATGTAGTTGTGGGTGGCCCCTGAGTCCACCAATGCAACGATGCCTTTTCCATTTACACGTGCATCCACGAAGCACAACTTATGCTTGTCTTCTGGTTGGGCCGTTGTGGCCTTCGGCTGACCTAACGTCGACGCATTGAGGGCATGCAATTGAACAACTCCCAACTTTGTAGCTGATCCATCCTGCTCTGTGGAACCTTCTGCAGCATTGATTCTCTACCTTTCTGGACATTCCCTAGCCCAATGGTTCCCTTTGTTGCAGATGAAGCATGTACCAGGCATCTTGGTTGTGTTCTTCGATCCACCTCCAGATCCTTTTGCCGAATTGGGACCCGGTCCCTTTTTCTGATTTCCACTGGCCTTTGTTGAAGTACTCTGCCCTGCCTTCGCTAGGTCCTTGCTGTCCTTCGACACCGACTGAGTCTTCTTCTTAAACTTTTGTTGGCCACCCGATTCTTTGTTCGACTCCCTACTATAGTCGGACAATCGGTCTGCTGCAGCGACGGCTGCATTAAGGGTCGTCACATTAGAATGCTGGAGCTCGGTTTGAGCCCACTGTGGTAGACCTCTCATAAACTGAAACAGCTGATCTTACTCTGACATATCTTGTATTTCAAGCATCAAACTGGTAAATTCCTTAATGTAGTCCCGCATCTTACCAGAATATTTCAGGTCCATAAGCTGCATTCGAGTAGTCCAAGATGAGTTCTCAGGTTTAAACTGCACTCGCAATGCTTCCTGGAGCTTAGCCCAGGTGTCTACCACGGCCACTAATTTACCCTTCTTTAGATCCTCCACTATGTTTCTCCACCAGAGCTTCGCTGCATCTGTAAGGTAGGTTACGGCAGTCTTGACTTTGGATTCTTCTGACAAGCCCGGCATTGAGTCAAGATACTGGTCCATATCCCAAAAGTAATTTTCTAGGACCTTATCGTCCCGTTGTCCACCGTATTCTGACGGACGTTTTGTTGGGAGAGCAGAGCCAACGCCTCCTTGAGACATCGACATGATGAGGGTCTTTACGAACTTCATATCGTCTTCCATCCTCTGCTGCTCTCTGATTCTAGCCCTTAACTGACTCTGCAGTGTAGAGACCTGCGTCTCCAATTGATTGATGTGGTATGCTGATGCCACATCCTTTGTTTCTTGCATCCTTTCTTCCAGGTCAGTCAGTCGGTCCTTCGTCCTTGTCCTAATGCGACGCGGGTTCAGGTTGAATCCGCCATGTTGCGCCCTCGGTGATGGTACCTCGTGTACACTTTGTTCTATCAGGGGACTTCCTTCCCCTTGTGAGATGTGCTCTGCATCCGAACCTGCCTGACCATCTGATGCTGTTCTCATCGACATGATGATAGCTCGGAGTATCGAGAGACTGGGCTCTAATACCAACTATCAGGGGGCTAGCTTTCTGCACTAAACAACACACTTTTCTAGCCTACCTGCGGCACCGTTTTCCGCTTCCAAAGCGGATCCGGATTATGCCTACCTTAAATCACCAAGCTCTTTCTTTTCTTGCAGCGGAATGTAATCACGGCTCTAGTGCAGGGTTGCACTAAAATCGACTGTACTCACGAACCTTCAGCCGGGTGGCTGCTGATCCGAATATAGGGTAATAACAAGCTTTATTGTCTTAAAGAAGCCTCTGGCTCAATTACAATAAAAGAGAGTCTTTCTTACTCTCACAAGAATAGTTACAAATAATGAGTCCAACTCACTGCATAGCTACCCCTAGAATCACGGCACTCTTCAGGTTCTGTTTGACCCCTTCACATGACCTCTGACTCTTGCTCTACTTCTGACTAGAACTGCTGTTGTTGTTGATGACCTCTGTTGATCTTCAAGTAGGAACGTCGCATTCTCCCAATCGAGCTACATGACGGATTACCCTGTCCACAGGCCTGGTCCCCCTTGTAGGGACGAGGCTGACCTCAACGCGGCGCTAGCGTTGCACTTTTTGGAACTCTCTGCACTGGGAGCATTCAATGCAGTATGAACCTTCGCATTGAGGGCTTGTTGGCAATTTTAGCTGGGTGTAGTGTTTCAACTACTTCGAGGATGCATGCTCCCCTATATAAGCTATTAGTACGAATCCTTGACCACGGTAGGATGACACCGAGGAATGGCCAAGGGCCCCAATTTCCTCCTTCACGACATTCCATCCCAGGGCCCTGATTCGCCAAACCCCAGATCCCCAATTACTGTCCTTCTCTGAACTATCTGAGTTGCGACCTCCGATGAGTCCACTTTTCGGACTGCGTCCACCCCCAGGGTGTCCGGCTTAACTTGAACTCCATGTTGAATCTGACTTGCGCTCCAACGGTTGAGTTCCACACCTCAGCGCGTTCGCCTTATTGGAACACTGGTGCGAGTCCCAGGATAAGACTGCACTCAGCCGCGAGGGTGTTTCCCCTGCGTCCCTGATGTTGGACTCTCAAACCCTTGACAGTATGCAAGTTGAAGAAGGAACTATATGGATTGAAGCAAGCTCCCAGAGCTTGGTATGCAAGATTGGACAAGTACTTGATACAACAAGGATTCACTAAGGGCACCACAGATAGTAATCTTTACTTTAAAATTGAGGAAGTAAAAATCTTAATAGTAGTGGTATATACATGGATGATATTTTTTTGGAGGAAATGAGGCTATGTGTAAGAAGTTTGTAGAGGAAATGTAGAAATAGTTTGAGATGTCAATGTTTGGGAAGATGAATTTCTTTCTTGGACTACAAATTAATCAAATAGATAAAGATATTTTCATTTCATAGTCTAAATATGTCAAAGAGATATTGAAGAAGTTTGGAATGGATGACTCCAAACTGGTAAGTACTCCTATGGTGGTTGGTTGTAAACTAAGAAAAGATGATGATTCACCTAAGGCTGATTAGAGTAAGTATAGATCCTTGATTGGTGTATTGTTATATCTAATTGCTATTAGACCAGATATCATGCATGTAGTTTTTCTTGTAGCTACATTTCAAGAAGATCCAATAAAACACATATTGCAATTGTGGAGAGGATATTCAAATACTTAAGAGGTACTCTAGATTATGGCTTGTGGTATCCTAATGATACTGATTTCACATTAAGTGCATATACAAATGTAGATTTGGTTGGTTGTGTTGATGGCAAGAAAAGTAGAAGTGGTGGTGCATTCTTTCTTGGATGTAGAATGGTGTCATGGTTGAGCAAGAAGTAAGATTCAATTTTTTTATCCACTACAGAGGCTGAGTAAATTGCAATAGCATCATGCTGTACATAGATATTATGGATGAGACAAACATTGATGGATATCAAAGTTATATATGATGATTCTATTTCTATTTTCTATGATAACAAAAGTGCAATTAACATTTCAAATAATCTAGTGATGCATTCAAAGATATAATATATCTATTAGGTATCACTTTTTGAGAGAAAAGGTTATGGAGAATGATGTAAATCTTGAGTATATTCCTACAAAGGATCAAATTGCTGATATATTTATTAAGGCTCTTCCTATGGATACTTTTGAGTATCTTTGGGAGAAGTTGGAGGTTATCACCCCTCCCTATTTGAATTAGATACATATGGATATGTATTAATCCAGTGGATCTAAGGATCTATCTCTTTTATGGGTTGGTGTTGGTGGCTACCTCTCAAGGGAAGTAGGTAGTTTCATGTGTTGTCATTAAGTTGTTGATTTGGTTGGGTATACTCCTAAGGGGGAGTGTTCGGAGAAAGTTTCTTGGTTCAATGTCAAAGGGGGAGAATAATACAAACCTTTTTTGTTTTTCTAATGATGTCAAAGGGAGAGAGAGAGAGAGAGAATCATGTGAAAAAGCTTATCTACTCAGGAGGAGAGAGAAAATCATATAAGGTATCAATGGAGAAAGTTGTGTATGTTGTCTATTCATTATTATCAAAGGGAAAGAGACTCATGAAGGTAAGGGGGAGAGAGTTCAAGAATGTTGTGTGGGACATCTACTCATAAAAAGAGGTGTGTGTGTTTTTTCTTTGGTGGATTTTCACATCTTGTGTTGTCATCAATGACAAAGGGGTAGTTTTTTGCAAGAATGAATTTGTTCTCATTGATTTCAATAGAAATTCTACTGACTAGTTTTTTCATTAACGTCAACTATGTGTTGAAGATGTTGAGGATATTTAGAAAATTGATAAACAAAGTAAACTATGTTGTGCAAGTCTTCATAGTAGTTCCTGGTATTGTGCTTCACATTTCTTCTATGTTGATGCTATGCCTGTGTGGATCTTATAAATTATTCAAGGTTGTCAGAGGTTTCTATATTCAAAATTTGGGTTTTTGGATTGTTGTATAGTGTGAAATATTTTCACCAATATGTAAACTAGTTGTTCAGTGATTTTTTTGTGGTCTAGGAGAAATGTATTTTCTCTAGACATTTCTCTATGTTTTGGCATCAATTTGTATGGATTTGGGAAGTTTCTCATAATGGTTGCATCTTTATATATTCAAGGTTTTACTTGATTTGGTGCAATATAGAGTGAGTTTCATTTATCAATGTGCAAGTAAGGGTTACTAGTTGTTCTAAGTTGGAGTATTTGAATGATGTAAGTTTGGATGAAGTGTTTGATGAATCTCAAGTAGTTCGTGAGTTACTCTTGATCATGTTCATATAAATTATGTTATCAGGAACTTTTAGCTTATGGATTGATTTGAGGAAGCGTGTATTTAATGTTTATAGTGTTTTGCATGGGTATTGTCTGACCTTGTGTTTAACACTACATGCAAGGCTTGTGAAGCATGTTGAGGTTTTTTTAGATATATTTGGGTCCTTGTTAAATATTTTTGTAGGTTTCCTTCATTCTTATCCACCGTGGGAATGTTTAGGTGCCAACCTATTTTGAATTTGTGTGTTTAATGGCTAGTTTCCCACCTTCTTCAAATTTTTCAAGGTTTTTGAGGTTAAGGATGATATAAATAAGTGTGTTGTTGTTTTGAGTTAAGACATGAATGAAATGTGAAGCAAGATAGATCTAAGATCAATGCAAGTGAAGTGTGTGATGCGAGTTTGAGGAGAGTAGTGTGAATTTCAATGTTAGGGTTCCTAAAAGTAGTGAGTTGAAGGCATCTAAAATCATTCAAGAAAGGCTACAAAAGTGTGTGAGCATTGTGGTGGATTCCCTTGTTGCATTGAGAAGTAGTCTCTATGTAACATTCTTCTTCTATCTTCTTGTATTTCTTTTTGTGGTTGTGAGCCTTGGCTGCGAGCCCTTTTGGATAGTGTGTCATATTCTGACAGTGAGCCTTTGTATTGGTTTTGCAATTAATTATATTGTGAGCTAATCCTCATCATGGTTTTTCCCTCATTGGATTTTCCACATAAATTTGATGTTCTTTTGTGTATGATGTTGTGATTTCAATTTCTATTATGTGCATTTCATATTTAATCATACTAAGAGAATAAGGGTTTAATGAATGCATGTGGACCTGATTATTATAGAGAGTTTTGAAGGTTAATTGGCTACAACTGGTTTGCCCCTCCCCCCTCTCTCAGTTGTCTTGTTCATTTCAACAACTTTCTCTATGATCTTTAGTTCAACAAATATTCAAGATGTATATACAATTTTATTAATGCATGTGGATTTGTTTATTATATAGGGTTTTGAAAGTTTAATTTTCTACAACTAATTCACCCTCCCCTCCCCCCTCTCAGTTGTCTTGTTCATTTCAACAACTTTCTCTATGATTTTTAGTTCAATAAATGTTCAAGATGTATATACAATTTTATGATAGTTTCATAAGATGGCTTAGTTTAAATGCTAAATCATTTTGAGATACTATTAGATCATTATGTGCCAAGAATAGAAAAAATGGTGAGAAATTGAAGGGTCCATGTAAAGATTTCTTTCAATGTGAGTTTGTCTAACTATGTTTTTATTTTGTTTGCTAGCTTTGTTGATTTTGTTTTGTAATGTTACTAGTGAAAAGTAATCTAAATGGTTGTGGCTTGGATTGGTTTGTGAAAATACTACTGAACATTTTCATATTTTCTAAATGTAGGTATAATTGTTTTAAGTTCTATGAGTGAATAATCTTTGTGTATGTTGAAATTACATGCTATTTCATGTATTTCATTAAAAAATTACATTGAATGATCTTTTGTAGTTCCTATCTTTGTAGAGGTCTTATTATTGTATAATTACATGTGTAACAAAATACTTTGACGTTTAAAAACTCTAAAAAAAAATTCAAGATGAAGATAATAATTATTAATTGTAGAGAAGACAACATTCACATTACCTTAAATTTTGTATCTTACACATCCCTTACACCTCCTGAAATTACGAGTACTAATAAATAAATGGTCAATGGCGTAGTTGTAGTGCCTATCATCCTTTTCTTTGTAATTGCATTTCTTCTTTTTAACTCATAATATTCGCTGGAAATTTGTTTTGGTAGAACTTTCGAAGTGCCCACGTCAGTTTTTTGTATCGCAAGACAAGAATGTGGAACTTGACGTCCATGGAGAATATGTTGCCCCATTGGCTTCAACAGAGTCAGTTGCTATGGGTCCAGTGGATTTATGCTTTCTGGCAGTTTCTACGCAGCAATCCTCTAGCTCTCCTCGTCTTGTCATTCTTGCCGTTTTACGCGAGACAAAAGCTCAAGAAGAAAACTGTAGTTGTTGTAGGTGAAACTAAGGATATTGATAAGGAATACTCCTCCGGACGGTATAAAGTGGCAAATATGGAGATAGTTAATTTTGGAAACCCTGAACGATGTTACAAGATATTGCACAATGGGTATTATTACATTACACATGAGAATGCCATGTGTCAGTTGTCAGAATGCACAGACCGGTATGGTGAAGATGTAATATTCGTTGAGAAACTTCTGGCAGTGTCTGGATCACCTGCGGTCGGCAAGCTGTTATCACAGACAGAGGCTTATGAAAAGGTAATGTCAAAGCGTTACTATTTAAGCAAAGGCCCCAAATATGTAGTCCCAACATGCGTAGACTATTTTGATTATACCAGCAAGTTTTGGGGTACTTTGAGTACCATTCCCATTTTGCTTCAGGCCAAAAATTATAATAACTCTTCGACTTTACTTAGTCTTTTGATTATCCTATTAGATTTCTTCAGAGGCCCCTTGTATAAGCATTATGACAGGCTTTTCAACCGCTTTACCAGATTTGTTAAATTGAATATCTTCAAGAAGAGAACATACTTGTACGAATTCTTTTCGATATTCAGCAGAAGATGGAAATACAGCGATCCTCTTAAGAAACATGCTTACATAGCACAAGCAACAGATAAAATGACAATAATGTGGAACTGCAAACTGAGATCTCTGGACGACATAGAGATTGTTAGCTCGGCCGTATGGCAGCATGATCCTACTGATCAGAATATATTTATGACGCTATATCCCGACAATTTTAATTACGGAGCTGAATGCAGCGTTATGCTTTTTAATGATGATTATTCAACAGCTGTATTGAAAAAGCTTGTTTATGTCCCCTGATTACGGTCTTACTATAATTCATCTTGTCCTATGATGATATGTACTTCCACTAAAATATTTGAATGTTTATTGAGTAGTTTTATAGCCTTCATTTGGATTTTATCTTCTCTTGGGATATATTTCAAGTTATGCTGGGAATTAATATGCTTTAAAACGACATCTATACTTCAAAATTAAATCAGTCTTACATGAATAGTAAGATCCTGAAAAATTCGTTTCAAAATAATTTCGAGACAGGATTGCTCTTTCTTATTTGCATAATTTTGAACAGTGACTTCTGTTTTCTATTCTAACAGATGAATGGTTCAATCCTGACAAGAAAGTATATTGGTTTATGGCATATCTTTTGTTGCTGGTACAGTGTTCATGAGAATGTGTAAGATGATTCAGTGAAAGGTTTTTCCTTTTTTGGTCTTAAAGAACGCATGCGTATTACACATCACCCCACATATTGGAGTATATCAAATTGTTTTGGTGATTATATAAAGCAGTTTTGCCATTTTCTTGTTTAACCTTATGATTATTATATGGGCCCTCCTCTGCATTTATTGCCTGTGAGGATTCAGTCCTCACATACGGTTGATGGGGAGGTGGGTGGCGGCGGGTTCTTACACCGCATGAATGCGAAATTGAAAGATTTGATATGGACGGTTGACTTGATGTCTGTTCACCAGATTGTTTATAAGTTATGGATAAATTTAGCGTAGACATCTTTGCCATTTTCATTATTTGAATCAATCTCTGTTGAGATATTCGAGGTTTCCTCTAGCGGCTCTCCCTGAGGGGCCACGGATTTCTTTAAAAACACACTTGGTATTCTACTCAAAATATGGTACCTCTTTGTCAGTTTTTCCTGCATACAGTTTTGGTAGAGAAATTGGTAATATTTCTCTCCGCTAATCTTGGATAGCCTCTTTATCTTCTCGGCGCATAAGTGACTTGATCGATTTGTTCGGTGCTTATAGAATGTTGTTGATTTCTATTGGGATGGCACTGATTGCTAAATATGCTTGAAGTGACTTTTGTCTTATTGCATCTGTTATTATGACACATGGCATGATGTTTGGGCCAAAGTACACCACCAGACATTCTCAGTACAGGCTCAATGCGTCTCCACCTCTTCTTGGATCAATGGATTTGCAATGTTATTTAATACTTCTGAGCAATTTTTTACCACACGTTTTATGAGTATTTTTGCATATTAAATCTCCACATTTGGTGCCTCATACTATGTATTTCTTGTGTTCTAATGCTTGCTATGGAGTCCTCCTTTAGTGTATATGTTCCTGCGCATTTCCTTGAGTTAAGGGATTCAACGCCTTTCGCAAATTGAGAAGATCCTATATTCTGGAATGTAAACAAACTGAAGAGGCCATTATCACCGTCCTCGAGCAAGACTGGTTGGACTTCCATGCTATGGCTCTTCCGAATGATGTAGCTTCAAGGTTTGTATCCAACTTAATGGATGTGTTATGATGTGGGGAAATGGTAAAATTCCTTGCAGCCAATTATCTTCTCCCGCACGTTTGTCCCCTATCGGTTCTTCAACCTGCACGTGAGGGGTATGATATTCTCAATGGCAATAACTTGGTTGGTGGGTTTATGTAGCATCCATCTTCTTTCTGATCCTTCTCTCTCGGCTCTCCTTACTGTAATGGCTCACGGCCTTCTAGACGACTATCGTTACGAATTCTCCTGCGCTTGTATAGGCTAAGACGGCCAGGTTACACTCTTTAGGTGGTCGGGCCCATTCACCGACATTCGCATACTTTACTTTATCGGCTTTTTAGAGTTTTCCGTTTAGTTAACTTTTATCTCCGTTTCAGTTAACTTTTTATCTTCGTTTTCACGTTTAAAGTTATGTTTTATTTCCCTCACATTCCATACGGGAATAAATATGTTGGAATCTTTTCCAGTAAATAATCTGCCGAATACTCTGCCAAAGGAAAGATGTTGCACAGTATTTTAAAACCATACTCTGCCACTTATTCGTAGGAGATGATTTAGGTGTATGGGAGTTTAATAATAGATGCTTGTTTATATAATATAAAATTTTAAATAATTAATTTAAAAAAATTGATAATAAATATATAATGAAAAATAATGAAATAAGTTTTAAAAATAATAATAATAAATATATATAATGAAGGATTTTGAAACAAATTTTATATAATAAATTAGTTTTGAATTATTATTATTATTATTTTTTTAAATATATTTTTGTTGTTTGTTTTTAGTGTACACATGATTTCATGATAACAATTATATAATATTATTATTTTATTTTAAAAATAATATAAATATATTAATTAAAATTGTTCATACAATAATATAATTTTTTTTTATGATATTTATAGTTATTTTTTAAATTTGAAATCTCACATAAAAAACTCTCAAGAAAATAAAATAACAACAATCAATAGTACTTTAGTATGAATTACATGTTAGAATTCATAAAACATTAAATGGAAAAAATATTTCTATAGTCTTATGTTGGTGAGCGTAGGAAAATTTATAATATTCAAATTTAATATCATTTTTTTCTCTTTTTTTCATTCATATATATTTTTTTGAATTTATTAAATTTAAAATATTAAACAATAATGATCCCTCCATTAGATTATAATCATACTTGTATCTTTCAAAATTTAAATAAATAATGGATATCTACAATAGTAGTAAGACACAAAGTGTCACGCCATGTCATATATAAAAATTGAAACACAACTCAATATTTAAAAATTAGAACTGTCTAAGAATTATTTAATTTTTATTTACTTTAGAATTATTTTATATGTCATGATCATATATAAAAATTGAAACATAATTAAATGTTTAAAATGTTAAAACTATCTAAGAATTACTTAAGTTTCTTATTTACTTGAGAGTTATTTTATTAAAATATATATATTTAGAAGATTTTAATTTTTTAAAACAAAAGTTAAATAATATAATATCTCATTTTCCATTAATTTATGTTTATAGAGAAAATTATTATTTCTTGTTTATAATGTCTACCTCTATCAAATTTTGCATATATTTTCTCCCTCTTCATCTCCCATGTGTCCATTAAGTTTAAAATTTTCAAAGTGTGTAGGTGTGTTCAATTTTCTAAGTGTGCAAGCTTTTAAAGTTTCATATATTTTCATCCTATAATATCATTTACTCAAACTCTCCCCTTTCCTTTATATTTGCATCAAAACATTGAACTTTCCCATCCTAGCATGCCTTTTTGACCAACATTTTGTTAATCCTTATTCCTATCAAAAATTAAGATGTCCCTATCCTAGCATGCCTTTCTACATGACTTCATTGTTTCCTTTATTCCTATTGAGATGTCAGACTTTGCAACTATGGCATGAATTTCCTTCTCAGTTTATATGTTTCCTTTGTCCCCACTATATTTTTTAGTTCTCCTTCCCAACATCCCTTTCTTTCAATCCCCCCACTTTTACTTAGTTTTATCATATTTTTGTGTTATTCCTTACCAATATGCCTTTAGCCTAGACCGCAACTCCCCAACAATTACATCAAATTACCTTTCAATATTGTATTTTCAACCTTTATCTAACTCAAGTACCTTGTACATGGTACCCCCAAACTCTAATCCCCAACATATTAAACTATGTCACCTCAATTAGACCAAAATTTTGGGTATCTTCCTATAATTTGGGTATCTAGGGTGCTATACTCCCAAACATTGACCATCGATATAGGGTATGAGATTTAAGTTTTCCCAACCTTAAAACTTTGATATTTTCACTTTTTCACACTATTTACTCTCATATTCCTTGTTGCACACCCTAGAGTGCCATTAATGGTCAATTTTAATGTTGAAACTATTGCATAAGGGTTTTCCCTATACAAAAAAAAGTTTTAAATAACAAGGTAATGATTTCATATGAATTCACAATGCTAGAGGTGGAATATAGCCATGTTTTCATTAATGTGGTGGTTGCATCCTATTCTACCTTGTTCCTTATGTAATCTTAGCTATTATTTTGGAAAAATCTCATACCAATCATTAATTGGAAGGATATCAAGAGTGAAAACATCCAATCAAAGATTATTATTCATATTCTACACATAAAAAAAAACTTGCAAAATCATTGTAACTATTGTCCCTACCATTATTACAAAGTATTTTGATGTAATCTTATAATTGGTTGAAATAGTATGAAAATTTCTAAATTTTATCTTTCTTCACTAACACAATTGTTCATTTTGAGTTATGAATGTTGATGTATAGGTTGTAAAGAAATATGGGTTTTACAAGTTATAATTAAAATATTAAAATATTTTTTTTACATAAAATAGTCATTAGGGTTATTGCAATGGTATCAAATTTGTGATCTTGTCATCCTATAAATCATAGAGTTATCATATCTTGTTGCTAGATTCAATATATATGAAACTCTATGTAGAGGGATTTAAAGAGAGATTATCTTTCTAAACTTCAAGGAATTACATTGAGATCATCACTAGAAGAAATTACTTTAAGATTTGTAAGCTACTCGAATCTATCAAAATATTTGAAGGAAACCCCCATTTCAAAAATATATAGAATTTACTTTCCCAAACTACTTGAAATGGATAAAAATAAAGGGTGGACAAATACAAACATGGAAAATCCACAACTAATATTGACATATAAATAATTTATAAAACACCATAGTTGAACAACTCAAAAGAAGAATCACATAAGAAGGGATGTCATGCATCCACTAGAGGACCACACTACCAATTAATACAAAGAAGATGAATGCAGATACTAGAAATAATTTGAGAAGAAATAAAATTTAATTCTTTTGTAATGGACCTTGTGAGTTAAGCCACAAATATCAAAGTAAAAATGAGATAATTTCAAAAGAAGAGTTAGATAAATTTGCTAAAGGGCTAGAAAAATAGATCATGGAACCAAAAAATTATGGGTATACTATATTCAATCCTACAATAAAGGGTCTTAGCAAAATTATGAAGCATGAACACAAGAAAGAAGAACAATTCTAGATCTGCAAGAAAGGGATAATAAACAAAGCATGGAAGAGTATAGAAAAAGAGCTATGAGTTTCAAGAATTTAAAGTCATTTGTAGTTCAATAGAGGGAGCTAACAACTTTGACTATATGCATGCTATTAGATATCTTTTACTTCATACTTTATCATGTTTGATTTGTTAGCATCATGGTACAAATCACTAGAAAGGTGAAATAATTCAAACTTATCATTCCATAAGATTATGGAATCCAAGTGTTAATTGGAGACATGTGAATAGAAATATAGAACTAGTTGGAAGATATTAAGGAACACATGAACTTGTTGGACTATTTGATGTATTTAATATTATCATTACTAATAAATTCATCATACCATTTTCTTGGATAATTAGATTAATTAATTTATCCATGGGAAATCATAAGATAGGTGATCAATTACATATGTTTAGAAAATTGACATTAATTTATGTTTATTTACTTATGAGTTATTTTATTAAAAAAAAATTAAATAGAAGGTTTTAATGTTTTTTAAAAAATATAAATAATTCTAGGTAAATGAAAAAAATTGTAAAAATAATAAAATTAAATAATTCTTAAATAGTTTAAAATTTTAATAACATTTAATTGTGTTTAAATTTTTATATATGATCATGACATATAAAATAACTCTTAAAGTAGATTAAAAATTAAATAATTCTTAAATAGTTTTAATTTTTTAAATATGTAGTTGTGTTTCAATTTTTATATATGATCATGGCATGTCACTTTGTGTCTTACTATTATTGTAGATATCCATTATTTATTTAGAGTTTAAGAGGTACATGAATAGTTATAATCTAATGGGGGAATCATTATGTTTAATATTTTTAATTTAATAAAATTGAAATATTTTTTTATGAATGAATGAAAAGAGAAAGAAAATGATATTAAATTTGAATATTATAAATTTTCCTATGATTCATGTTCATCAACATGGGACTATAAAAATATTTTCTCCATTGAATGTTTTATGCATTATAATATTTTGAAAGTTGTTTATATTTTTATGTTAGTTTAAGAAGGAAATTTTTTTTATTAATGAATGAAAAGAGAAAGAAAATGATATTAAATTTGAATATTATAAATTTTCCTATGATTCATGTTCATTAACATGGGACTATATAAATATTTTGAAAGTTGTTTTTATTTTTATGTTTGTTTAAGAATTATTTTAATAAGTGTTATTAAAATTAGTTTTTGTTGTAATATGTTAGAAATTATAATTCATACTAAAGTACTATTAATTGTTGTTATTTTATTTTCTTGAGAGCTTTTTTTATGAGATTTCAAATTAAAAAAAAAACTACAAATAGAAATAACTCTTGTTAAATAAAATAAAAGATTCATCAATAGTTGTAAAGTAAAAAAATAAATAATGTATACTTTTGTATCAACAATTTTAATATTATTTTAA
Organism: Sequoia sempervirens; assembly: GCA_007258455.2. Lineage (NCBI taxonomy): Eukaryota > Viridiplantae > Streptophyta > Pinopsida > Cupressales > Cupressaceae > Sequoia > Sequoia sempervirens. The sequence goes on along the minus strand of VDFB02128136.1, from coordinate 62,187 downwards.
AAGTAGGATAATAATATTATATAAATATATTATCATAAATGTTATTAAATTATAAAAAACAATGTATATTATTGTATCAACAATTTTAATTAGTATATTTATATTATTTTAAAAATAAAATAATAATATTATATAAATATATTATATAAGTGTTGTCATGAAATCATTGTGTATATTAAAAAAAAACATAACAAAAATATATTAAAAAAATAAAAAATAAAAATAATTTAAAAACAATTTATTGTATAAAATTTGTTTCAAAATATTTCATTATATATATATATATATTTCAAAACTTGTTTCATTATTTTTTATTATATTTATTTATTATCAAATATTTTTTTAATTAATTATTTGAAATTTTATATTATTTAAACACTCTTAATATAGAGCATCTCTAATTAAACTCCCTTAATATAGAGCATCTCTAATTAAAATTGGCCATTAATGGCACTCTAGGGTGTGCAACAAGGAATATGAGAGTAAATAGTGTGAAAAGGTGAAAATATCAAAGTTTTTAGGTTTGGAAAAACTTAAATCTCATGCCCCATATCGATGATCAATGTTTGGGAGTATAGCACCCTAGATACCCAAATAATAGGAAGATACCCAAAATTTTGATCTAATTGAGGTGACATAGTTTAATATGTTGGGGATTAGAGTTTGGGGGTACCATGTATAAGGTACTTGAGTTAGATAAAGGTTGAAGATCCAATATTGAAAGGTAATTTGATGTAAGTGTTGGGGAGTTGGGCTCTAGGCTAAATGCATATTGGTAAGGAATAACACAAAAATATGATAAAACTAAGTAAAAGTGGGGGGGATTGAAAGAAAGGGATATTGGGAAGGAGAACTAAAAAACATAGTGGGGACAAATGAAACAAATAAACTTAGGAGGAAATTCATGCCATAGTTGCAAAGTCTAACATCTTAATAGGAATAAAGGAAACAATGAAGTCATGTAGAAAGGCATGCTAGGATAGGGACATCTTAACGTTTCATAGGAATAAGGATTAACAAAATGTCAGTAAAAAAGGCATGCTAGGATGGGAAAGTTCAATGTTTTGATGCGAATATAAAGGAAAGGGCGGAGTCTAAGTAAATGATATTATAGGATGAAAATATATGAAACTTTGAAAGCTTGCACACTTAGAAAATTGAACACACCTACACACTTAGAAAATTTTAAACTTAATGGGCACATGAGAGATGAAGAGAGAGAAAATATATACAAACTTTGATAAAGGTAGACATTATTATAAACAAGAAATAATAATTTTCTCTATAAACATAAATTAATGGAAAATGAGATATTATATTATTTAACTTTTGTTTTAAAAAAATAAAATCTTATATATATATATATATATATATATATATATAACTCTCAAGTAAATAAAAAACTTGAGTAATTCTTAGATAGTTTTAACATTTTAAATATTTAATTGTGTTTCAATTTTTATATATGATTATGACATATAAAATAATTCTAAAATAAATAAAAATTAAATAATTCTTAGATAGTTCTAATTTTTAAATATTTAGTTGTGTTTCAATTTGTATATATGACATGGCATGACACTTTGTGTCTTACTATTATTGTAGATATCCATTATTTATTTAAATTTTGAAAGACACAAGTATGATTATAATCTAATGGAGGGATCATTATTGTTTAATATTTTAAATTTAATAAATTCAAATATTTTTTTTATGAATGAAAAAAAGAGACAAAAATGATATTAAATTTGAATATTATAAATTTTCCTATGTTCATCAACATGAGACTATAGAAATATTTATTCCATTTAATGTTTTATGAATTCTAACATGTAATTCATACTAAAGTACTATTGGTTGTTATTTTATTTTCTTGAGAGTTTTTTTTTATGAGATTTCAAATTTTAAAAATAACTATAAATAGAAATAACTCTTGATTAAATAAAATAAAAAATTCCAATAAATTTTAGATAAATAAAAATAAAGTATAATGTATATTATTGTATCAACAATTTAAATAATATATTTATATTATTTTAAAAATAGAATAATAATATTATATAAATATATTATATAATTGTTGTCATGAAATCATTGTGTACATTAAGAACAAATTAAAAACAAACATAAAAAAATATATTAAAAAAATAAAAAATAAAAAATAATTCAAAATTAATTTATTATATAAAATTTGTTTCAAAATCCTTCATTATATATATTTATTATTATTATTTTTAAAACTTATTTCATTATTTTTCATTATATATTTATTATCATTTTTTTTAATTAATTATTTTAAATTTTATATTATTTAAACACGCATCTCTGATTAAACTCCCATAGACCTAAATCATCTCCTACTAATAAGTGCACAGAGTATGGTTTTAAAATGTTGTGCAATATCTTTTCTTTGGCAGAGTATTCGACAGATTATTTATGGAAAAGATTCCAACATATTTATTCTCGTATGGAATGTGAGAGGGAAAAAAAACATAACTTTAAAAAAAAGCCGATAAAGTAAAGTATGGGAATGTCAGTAAATAGGCCCGACTACCTAAGGAGTGTACCATTAGAGTGTGCTAGTTAAACCCGGCCGGCTAAGACTGTGTCTGGGTAATACCATCTCAAATATGGTGCATGACTTATTTGATGCGATGAAATTTCTCATCAGGCATTCCTTGGTGGAACTACATTCTACCCCCTATTTTCCACCACCAACTGATTTGGAGTCATCGGCCAAAAGTGGGGTGTGAATCTCTGTTATACTCTTTCATTTTGGTATATGTGCTAATTTTGTTCGGCTATCTTGTTACATGTTGTTTCCTCTCTCGATCCCTTCATGTTGTGATGCTATTCATTATCATGTTGGAAGGGAAATTTTGGTTTCTCATGGAGTTTTTTCCTACTTCGGCTCACCACCTTTTCTCATGGCTGATGCTGATTATGTTATGTGGTGACAGTGTTTACCGTTGTCTTCAATCAATTTTTTTTGGGTGAACTCTGCCTTCTTTGCTCCATTTTCTCTAAAGAAACAAATCAGAACACAAAGATGTATGTGGTTCGGCCGTAGCCTACATCCACGGAGAAGGGAGAGAGATTATTATTCATAGTTGTGTTTAGGAGATTACAACGCCTCTGCTTATAAAGAGATACAACAACCTTAATTAGAAGGCACAGATTAGGACGAATCCCACAATTTATGCTTTCTCCAACACAGATAGATAGATACAAATCCTGTAAATCTCTCTTCTCCAACACTCCCCCTCAAGTTGGTGCGAAAATGTCAATAGAGCCCAACTTGGACAATACTTCTTGAAACTTGAGAGCTGGAAGACCTTTTGTAAATATATCCGCCAATTGCTGAGTTGTAGGGACAAAGGTTGTGCGGATGACAGTGGCTTGCACATTCTCTCGAACAAAATGGCAGTCAACTTCAATATGTTTAGTGCGCTCATGAAACACTGGATTTGAAGCGATATGCATAGCAGCCTGATTATCACAAAATAATTGAGTTGGTAGAGATGAACCATAACCAAGGTCCTGCAACAGAGCTCGAAGCCATATAATTTCACTGGTAGTTGACGCCATCGCTCTATATTCTGCTTCAGCACTTGAACGAGCAACAACACTCTATTTTTTACTTTTCCATGTGACCAAGTTACCTCCAACAAAGGTACAATATCTAGTTGTAGACCTTCGATCAATGGGAGATCCTACCCAATCAACATCAGTATAGGCAGTAATAGAATTATGACCAGTCTTACGTATCCATATACCTCTGCCTGGAGATCCTTTCAGATACTGTAAAATTCTGGTGACGGCCTGCATATGTTGAGCCTTGGGAGCATGCATGAAACGACTTACCAAACTCACTGCATAAGAAAGATCAGGTCGAGTAATGGTTAAATAGATTAACCTACTGACCAACCTTTGAAACTGACCAATATCAGACAACAATGGACCAGTATCATCCAATTTTCCGCTATCTGTTGGCGTATCTGATGGTTTGATTCCCAATTTACCAGTTTCTTGTAACAAATCTAACACATACTTTCGTTGATTAAGAAAGATGTCATTTTTTGAGTAGGAAACTTCTAATCCTAGAAAGTACTTTAAAGTTCCCAAATATTTAATGGCAAATCTATTATGTAGCAGAATTTTTAGCTTAGAAATTGCATTTTGATCATCACCAGTAATGACTATATCATCAACATAAATCAACACAACAACAATACCAGAGTTACTTCTTTTAACAAACAGAGAAGGATCTGCATTACTTCGTTTTAGCCCATTCAACATAAGGACAGAACTAAGCTTAGCATACCAGGCCCGTGGAGATTGTTTAAGCCCGTAGATTTCCTTTTTTAATTTACACACTAAACCAAACTTGGCCTCTTGCGGATGCCCAGGTGGGATGCTCATGTAAACTTCTTTAAGATCACCGTGCAAGAATGCATTTTTGACATCCATTTGAAACAATTTCCAGTCTTGATTGACAGCAAGGGAAATGAGGACCTGGAATGTGTTCATCTTTGCAACAGGAGCAAAAGTTTCCTGGTAATCTACGCCATATGTTTGTGTGAATCCTCTAGCAACAAGTCTGGCCTTATGTCATTCTAAGGAACCATCACTATTGTATTTATTTTTGTACACCCAACGACATCCGACAGTTTTCCTTCTTGGAGGTAGCTTAACAATCTCCCATGTGTTATTGTCATCTAGAGCTTGTAGTTCGTCTTGCATAGACTTCCTCCAAATTGCAATGGAGTTAGCTTCTCTAAAAGTCTTAGGTTATTGATTATGATCAACGGTACTCAAGAAAGCTAGATGAGACTGAGAAATATTATTATAAGACAGGTGATCCTGTATAGGATAAGATGTAGCATGATAAGTGAAGAAATCTTTCATTCGCTCTGGAGGACGAGTTGCTCTACTTGATCGTCAAGTAGCTTGAGGAGATGTGGGGATTGGTGTTGCTTCAGGAACTTCTGCATTGTGATCAGGAACAACATCCTCATTGGTAATGGTAGGAAGAGGAACCGGGTGAGACACAGACTCCCCCTGTGATCGACTCCCAGATTCAACACGATCTTGAAAAAAAGATTCAGACTCCACAAAATGGACATCACGTGAAACAACAATTTTACGAGAGACAGGATCATAACATATGTACCCTTTCTTAGTGGAGGAATACCCAAAAAATACACACCGATTAGAGCGAGCTTCTAACTTATCTCTGTGTATTGCTTGTAGGTGCACATAACAGACACATCCAAATACCCTCAAGTGTGAGATGTCAGGTGTCCTATTTTTTAGTATTTCCAATGGTGACTTGAACTTAATAACATGGCTGGGAAGATGGTTGATCAAATATGCAGCAGTCAATACACCATGAGACCAATATTGTTTTGGGACCTTTGTTTGAAACATAAGGGCCCGTGCAGTTTCCAGGATGTGTCGATTCTTTCTTTCGGCAACCCCATTTTGTTGTGGAGTTCCAACACAACTTGTTTGATGAATAATGCCTTGGCTTTGAAGATATTCTGAAAAAGATCCTTTAACATATTCGGTACCATTATCAAACCTAAAAGTTTTTATTTTAGCACCAAACTGATTAAGCACCATAGTATGAAAATCTTTGAAAATAGAAGTCACTTCAGTTTTTGATTTTAACAAGTATAACCAGGTAGCACGAGAAAAATCATCAATGAACAACACAAAATATTTATATCCATCATAAGAATCAATAGGTGCAGGTCCCCATAAGTCGGAGTGAACTAATTCAAACAACTCAGTAGACATAGAAGATGAATTGACAAAAGGTAAACGCGTTTGTTTAGAAAACTGACAAACATCACAGACATCAGAATCAACAGAAGCAGAAGGACAAAGTTTTGACAAGATACGGTTGGATGGATGTCCAAGCCGTTTATGTAAAGTGTGACTTTCAATTACACCACTGGCATGATACGCCTTATTGAGGGAGTTTAGAAAATAAAGTCCATGTGAGTATGTTCCTTTACCAATCGTCTTCTTCGACTTTCGATCCTGAAAGATGACAGATGTTGGAGAAAATATGACATCACAATTTAAAGAATTAGTAATTTTTCCAACAGACATAAGTTGAACAGGGAACGATGGAACAACCAGAGCATCAGAAGGAGCATTATGAGAAAAGAAACTAATTTTACCACTTCCTAAGGCTGAAATAGTAGTTCCATTAGCAACAGAGATCATGCTTATCAGTTTTCGGAATAAAATTGGTTACCGAAGAAGGACTATTGGCCATATGATCTGTAGCTCCGAAATCAATAATCCAGGAATTAATTTTGGAATTGGAAGTAAGATAAGCATGAAGATTACCTGACACGTGAGAGGAAGTGGACGGACTGTTGCCAGAAGAGACAGTCTTACTGAGTTGTTGAAGAAGATGACCCAACTGATTGATTGAAAAAGAAGTCTCGGCTACAGCAGCATGATCCTTCTGACCCTTGTATTCAGATTTGAGATGAGGATGTAATTCCCAGCAGCAATCCTTGGTATGCCCAGTTTTCTTGCAGTGATCACATTGATAGAGTTCCTTCTTACCCTTGTAGCGAGAAACATTCCTGTTTTTGTCAGAAAAATGAGGCTTTCTTTTATCATCTTTTTCAGCCAAAAGGACATTAGATTCAATCTTCTCCGTTGAAGTTTTAGATTCTGTGCTCATAGTCTTTCTTCAAGTTTCATCTCGCTGAATAATAGCACAAACACCAACAAGAGTGGGTAATGTGGCATCCATCAGAAGATTGCGCCTTATGTATTCATACTCAGGCTTCAGACTATGAAGAAGTGAGAAAATTTTATCTTCCTCAGCTCGTTTCAAAAGAGTTTGGGCATCAGTGGTATGTGGACGATACAGGTTCAATTCGTCCCACAGTTTTTTTAGATTCCCAAGGTGTTCACTAAAGGTTTTCTCACCTTGTTGGGCTGAAGCTATTTCAAGAGTGAGTTCAAAAATACGGGCAACATTATTTTGGTTCCCATATAATTCAGCGATTGAATCCCACAGTTCTTTTGCTGAATTAGAAAAAGTGAAAATTTCGGCAATATGAGTTTCCATTGAATTGAGTAACCATGATCGAACAAGCTGATCATTGGATATCCAATCCTCATATCCCGATTCAGTAGTTTGAGGACATTTTTTATCACCATTAACGAAACCAAATTTTTTCTTGCCACCAAGTGACAAAGTAACAGCTCTAGACCATGCTACATAATTGATACCATTTAACAGAAATGATGAAAGTCTCCAACCAGGATTCGAATCGAACTCAGCCATAATAAATAACAAGGAATAAGCCACAAAAAAAAACTTACAAGGAAGGTCTCCACACGAACCAGTAGGGAAGACGTGGTTTTTAAACAGGGTAGAGAAGAGCAGAGAAGAACCCGCGCGGGTGTAGCTTAACAGATTTCACACAGTAGCTTGTCTAGCAGAGTCGCTTCTTTTTTCACAACTGCAGAAGCCTCAAAGTCTGTCACACCTAAAGCTCTTCATTCTCAGTCCCTTGACAATACCCACCAATAGATCTGACCTCATTTCTCCAAAATAAAGATACCCACTTTACGAATTCCTTCCTTACTGCCGCTTGCCGCACAAATCAGAGATTCCTTCCTTACTGCCGCACAAATCAGAGTCTCACAACCCTGCAAAATATGGAAGATCAATTGCTCCCAACATCAAGATCACGGAATTCTGGAAACAGGTTGCACGCTGAAAAAAGGAAAAAAACCAGCAGGAACAAGAAATGGGTGAATCGAACAAGATAAACTCGATCAAAAAGACTGATAGCCAACAAAAAACTGATGGTGAATTGCGCAGCCAAGAAAAAAAAAAAACAGATCTCCTGTGACGAAATCAGACAAGGACCTTGTTCTGATACCATAAAGAAACAAATTAGAACACAAAGATGTATGTGGTTCGGCCGTAGCCTACATCCACGGAGAAGGGAGAGAGATTATTATTCATAGTTGTGTTTAGGAGATTACAACGCCTCTGCTTATAAAGAGATACAACAGCCTTAATTAGAAGGCATGGATTAGGACGAATCCCACAATTTATGCTTTCTCCAGCACAGATAGATAGATACAAATCCCATAAATCTCTCTTCTCCAACAGTCTCTCTAATCCTGAATGTAAGGAATTTTTTTATGTACTCTTCTGCACTGAATTGCAGATCTTTGACATTGAATTTTCATTAATATCAATAAAATGTTTAGCCGCTTGCCGAACAGATCCTAAAAAATTTGTACTTAATTATTAGTTGAATGACTTTTTAACTGGACTTGCCAAGTCTAGAAAGTGTCACTAAATCGATTCACAGTCAGTAAACCATTTTTGGTCATGATGTTTTTTAATCACCATTCCATATAAAATCTTACAACTATAAAAAATCATATCAAATCTGCATCTACGAAAAATCTTTTTTCGAGCTCTAGATTATACTAGCTCTAAAACACTGGTATTTTTAGATCTACTTTTCATTATTGTGGTTTTGGTTTGTCTTATTTTTATATAAAAAATTCTTTAGCAGAGTTTTAATATTTTTCCTGTAAATTCTATGCATTCTTCCTCATTGGCATGGTTGATAGAACAACACAATTTGTGCACAATCTTGAGGTAAATCACTTGCCACGGTATCAGTGAATTGTTTTTTGAGAATCTGTAGATGGCCTCTTACTTTTTACTTTGTTTTATTTCATTCTAAACCATATCAATGGCTTAAAAACTAGGTAGAAGGTGATCGGATTGTTTTTCTAATGTTGCCAAGGAATTTTAACTAATGGTAGTTGTTTGAATGTTTGGTGTAATCTACCATTATGGCTTGGGAAACATGAGTAATCTACATTTGGTTATAGCCTTTAAAATTTTTTGCTTGTGAGAAGCATTTTCAGAGATTGTAGTAGAAATTTGGAAACCAATAAGACTTCATGAAATATATCAAGCCCAATTTTGGAATTTTATGTATTTGAATTTTATTATTTTCCTCAAGATTGGCAAAGCTTTGCATTGGGCTACTAGTTTGCTATAGTGGGCTAGGTGGCTTCCTCCATGGCTTGATCTTAGAGGTGAAAATTCAAAAAGTAAAAAAGTTAGAATAATAAACTAGGTGAAGTGACAAAGTTGGCGAGGTGGTTTACTCTATAGCTTGATCAAGATATGGAAACTCAAAAAGTACAAAACTTGAATAATACCCTAGGTGAATTGATAATGTCCTTTTTTTCATAAGAGGGCTCGGTAGGCCAATTTGACATTCATATCATAAAAACTATTATTAAATATTTTGAGTCATGTCATACTACGTAGCTTCTACTCTTGAAAGATTTATGTCCATCTTGTTTTGTTGATTGAAGGTTTGTTTCTTGTAGACCAAGTGGCTTCAAATCATCATAATCCATAGTACCAAAAGACAAAACAAAAAACAAGTACATTATAATAATGCATAATTCTAGTAAAACTAAATTCAAGGATTCGTCTATAACCCAATTTTTCTAGCCTATAGTCAATCCATGCTTATTTTTCACAAAATTGTTAATTCCATCTATGGCCTTATTAGATTCTTTGAGGACCTTAAATATTCATAAAGATAATCCCCCTTATTTAGCTATAGACTTCAACATCCTTTTTTGGAAAAACTAGTTTCCTTAGCTATGATCTCTTTAACCTTTTTTGGGCCTTGCTAAGGATCTCTATGATACAAAGAGAACCATTTGACCTCAAGGACATAGTAGTGTAAAATGGCTTGCCTCCAATTTCTTCATAGTTCTGATAAGTGATAGTTGAACGAGGCATCTCAGAAGAACCCTACAAATTTATAATCTACTAGAAGTTGACACATATGAGACTTATGAGGAGGATCACCATGATCCCCAACCTCTACAACCAAGTGGGATGAGAATGAGAATGTAATCAAAATATTATTATTTCTATTATTCATGAATTTTATTATCAACCAAACCTTGAAGTTAAGAATTTATCATAAGCCTCGTAAGTTTCAACACTAACATATAAGAATATAGAAGTACATGAGATTGAAGGTGTTAATCTTTAACAATAACACATGTAATATCTAATGTGTCAGGTTTTGAACTTACATAATTTTTAATTTTTTTCACCTTTTCAAAACTATTTGAAAACATGTTGGAAATTATCTTTTAAAGCACCTTTCCCATTTACATGTTACATGAACTATCCTACATTGACAATATTTTACTCAAAACATTATGTCAAAAACTTCATCTCTTTGGAGTTATCAATATAATGTTTTCTCTCTTGTGTATTATTTTGTTTAGACTATTGAGTGATGTTTCTCCTATGTTGGTTTGATAGGAGATCTACTATATTAGAATGTAGGCTTGATGCATCTTTTTCCTATTTATTCCATGATACATACTTCAATAGGTATGTTTTATATTTAAAGACTAATGTCTTTCCAAGAAAATTATTATAAATTAGAAAATATTGTGAGAGCATTACAATTTCTACCTAATTTTCCACTTTATTTTAGATTGGTTTATAAACAAGATAGTTTTGATTGGTGTAATAATTAAAGTGATTTATTTTAATATGGTTTCTATTTAGTTGAAAAAGGGATCTTAGGTCTAATGTTTAAATCACTAAAATCAATCCTTTCGAAATGACATTTGAAGCAAAATTGACAAGGGTATGAAATTGGATAACCTAGAAGGAGAGACAATCTACCCTAGATTTGGTTCTTTTATTGACTTGGAAATTGATTAAAATTAATGTGAGTTTATTGAATAAATTTGACTACAATACCTAACGTAAAAGAATAATCTTTTTGTATTGACAAAACTAAAATAATGGAAAATGGAAGCTAATCTGAGGAGGGTAGAGTACTATGCACATGCGACAATTTGAGACTAAAATGTCTAGAATAGGACATAGTGCACCCAATTGAGCTCCTTATTTCTCAGATCTAATTTTCCAAGTCCATAGATTATCATTTGTTGTTTGTACTCCTACTTTAGAATCTTTATCCTTGGATATAAACCTACAAAATTATAACAAAGACAGGAAAGTAGGTGGCTATATAGGATTTTTCCTTGGTCAAACCCCCATTTTGGTATTTCTACCTCCACGAATAGCCAATTGATTGACTAAAATAATGAGTGTGCTCTTAACCTTAAGTGAATCTAAGGTTGTAATGAGCTAAAATGCTAAAAACCCTACTCAAATTTGTTAGATAAGGATTCCTAAATGATATAAATGAGATTAACCAAAGAAAAAAATCAAATACCCTTAAGAAAACCTAAAATATAACAATACCTTGCTTAAGGCAACAAGCAGATCAAATCTTGAAGATGAGAACACTCAGAAAAAAACTCTTTAAGTGGTTGAAGAAGGCCAAAGAAATCTCTAAAACCTAGATTCCATCATGTCCTTTCATTTGCATCTAACAACTTTATTAAATATTAAATTCCTCTTGAAAACTTGTAAATTCAAATGGATTTTTTAGAGTATAGATGTCTTGTAATTCTCTTCCCTTAGGTTTAAATAATAATTTTTACATAGTGGAACTTGGGGTAAATTATAAATTAGGCCGACTCATTTAAATTTGAATTTTCATGATTAAATTACCACCAAGGCCCAAATTTAAATTACATCTCCAAAATTAGAGTGACAAAAAGGGAATTAATATTTGTTGGGAAAAATAGGTAGTCTAGAGCATAGGGCAGCCTATGTACTAGCTCTTTCACTCTCAAATAAATTTGATTTGGGTGTTTAGAGTCTACAAAGATCAGGACTTCTACATGATTATAGCACTTGGTGAAGTCAATTTGATGATGTTTAATTGATAAAATGTTTTTTAAAGGTAATAAGACACATTGACCTGGGTTGATAAGAAAATTTAACGCTAGGGAATGTCTAAAATACATTGATGGATAAGTCACTACAACGAGTTCTAAATAGAGCATGAAATTGTACTTTCATCTAAAAGGGAGTATAATTTTTGAAGCTACATCTAGCCCCCACTTTAGTATCCATATTATATTATGTACATATGCAAGCTAAAATACTAAAATTAAATTGTATCATAAAAGGATACAAAAAGGATATTTTAAAGGAAGTAGATCACTTACCTAATAAGAGAATGAAGCTCCTGGTGTAGTAATATGAAAAACCACAACATTAGAAGCTACATCTTGTAAAAATAAATCATTCAAAATTAATAAATCATCTTTCACATACCAACTAATGTGTTAATCCAAAACTTCTAAAGAGAATTATATTTAAGGGGAGATGTATTCCCTATTGCAAGAATGGAAGAAGAATGAAGTGTTTTCATTGATGTCAACCAGTCAACTGGTTATCTACAAGGTATTGTTGATTGTATATGTCAAGGATATTAAGAAAATTGTATTAAAAGAAGGTTGCTAGTTTTGGTGATTGTGAACTATATTTTTTTGTGTGTTGATTGAGGTCTAGGAGAATTGTTGTTGGTCTGGATTTCTCTTTGATGAAGTCTTATGGTGTATGGTTTAAGATTTTTGTTTCCCTAGTTCTATTGAAGTTAGTTTTGGCATTTCAAAGTATTGAGCTTAATTTCTCTATGTGTTTTACACTAGTGTGGCTGATCTTGTGTCAAGCACTACTTTCGAAGTTGATAATTTATGTTGGATCTATTATGCATCCTGGTGAAGCATGTGTTTGGGTTTCCCTCATTCTAATTCCACCCTAGGATGTTTGGCGCAGACCTAATTTGAATTTGAAGTTGGATGGACAACTTTGTATGTTTTCAAGGTAGGAGATGGTATAAATACAAAATGTGCTGGTGATGAAAATTGTACATAATAAAAGAGGGAAGATAAGTGAAAGAGAAGGCATGACTTTGATTCTATTCTTAAAGTGTGTGAGTTAAGTGTGTGGTTGTTCAGTGCAAAGCTTAACGCTGAGTTTCTGGATGTAGTGAGTAGAAGGCTAACTCTACCATTCATGCTAGTTGATTAGTGATTATGGTGGAATCTTCATTGCATCGGGAATGTTGTCTCTCTATAACAAGTCTTATTTGTCTTCTTTGTATCTCTATGGCAGTGATCCCTCCGAGTTGTAGCCCTGTGGACAGTGATTCCGGATAGTGATTCCTTATCTTAGGTAGTGAGCCTTTTTGTAATCAATTTTTATATTCTCTATAGTGTGAGTTAATCCTCACGTTGGTTTTTTCCTCATTGGGTTTTCCATGTAAATATGGTGTTATTATGTTTGTGCATTTGCATTTTATGGATAATCACTTAATCAGTTAATGTGCTAGCTCTGGTAATTGAATTCAAGGTTATAATTTGTGATAATTGATTCACCCCACTCTTAGTTGTTCTATCCAACAATTGGTATCAAAGCTTGGTTCCTTGGTGAAGAGCTTAACCACTTGAGGAAGGTCTAGGATGGCTAACAAAATGGTCTTTGATTATCTGAGGTTTGATGGAACTAATTATGGTATTCAGAAAGCATTGATGGAAGAATATATGGAGTATTGCAGATTTGATGTAGAGAAAGATTATAAGAATCCATACACTCCTTTTGCAAATGGTCAGAGTACACCTAAATAAATTAAAGCACATGAAGCGAATAACAAGGAAAAGTTCATCTTGAAGAATAATTTGGTACATTTTGAGTTGATTAAGGTTCAAAATTTGAAGATAGCTAAGAAAGTCTGGGATGCTTTAGAAAGAGTGCATGATGGTGATAAAAGGGTAAAAGAGGAAAAATTATAGAATTTGGAAACACAGTTTGATCTTCTGCATATGTTCGAAGATGAGAATGCTAAAGCTTATGTACAAATATTGGATGAGGTAGTCGCTAGAATGCGATCTCTTGGTGCTACTGTAGATGAAACCAGAATTGTAAAGAAGATCTCAAAACTCTTCCTAATGCTTACATTGAAAAGGTGAGTGCTATTGAGAAGACTATAGATTACAAGACTTGTACTAAGGATTTGTTGTTAGGATTTTTTATGTCCATCTTATGAAATAAGGAAGCCAAATCTAAGAAGTGGAGGCAAAACAAAGACTATTTTTAAAGCTTCAAAAATTGAAGATCTGAATGAAGAGAACTTTGAAGAAATCGAGGCTAACTTTGTAAGAAGACTGAGAAAAGGATTTGGTAAGTATGAAGGAAAATTTCCCTTTTAAATGCTTTAGTTGTGGAGAAATTGGTCACTATGCTGCAAAGTGTCTAGAAAGAGCAAAGAAGAATAAACAAAGATATGAGAAAGAAAGGAAAGGAAAGAAGATTAAGAATTTAGCTTACTATGTTAATGAGAATGTTGGTATTTCAGATGAATATTTAGAATATGAAGATCTAGATGAAAATGAATGCTTGTTCTTGGTGATTAAGGATGAAACTACTTCTACTAATTTAGAAAGATCGTCAAAGGAAATTCCTTTGGAGAAAGAGAAGGATAAGAAGAGAAATGAAGGTACAATTATCTCTACCCTACAAGCTAAACAAGAAAATAAATTTTAGGTATTTGATAGTGGTTTTTCACATCACATGACTGGTGACAAGAGTAATTTTGTGAAACTTGAAAAATATGATGGAGGTATGGTTATGTTTGGAGATGATATTGGTGCTAAAATCTGTGGGATAGATTCGGTAAGTTTTGATGGCAAGCATCATACTAGCGATTTCTACTATGTTAAGTGTTTAAGGCATAATCTATTGAGCATTAGTCAAATGTGTAGAAAGGGATATGATCTTTTGTTTAAGGATGAGAGGTGTGAGATCCAGAAAGGATCCAAAACATTGATTGCTACACTTGAAAGAAATTTGAAGGGAATATTTATCAGCTTAAAGGTGTTGATGGACGATGTTTTATGACTTAGATAAATGACAACTGGTTATGGCATAGGAGAATGTGTCACATGAATTTTGATAACTTGGCAAGGATTAGTATTGTTCAGCTCATCAGAGATCTACTAAGAATTACAAAGCCTATAAATACTATCTGCAGGAATTGCCAGTTTGGGAAGTAGACAAGAAATCATTACAGATTAACAAAACAATCTACTACTGGATTCTTGGATTTGGTTCATACAGATCTTTGTGGTACCATGAGAGTGGGAAGTCTACTTAGTGAAAGGTACTTTATGCTTTTAATTGCTTATTATTCTAGATATATGTATGGGTTACATTTTTAAGAGAAAAATCAAAAGCATTAGATAGATTCAAAGCATTCAAGGCTATGGTTGAAAATGATGTGAATTTGAAGATAAAATGCTTGAGATCTGGCAGAGGTGGTGAATTCACCTCCCATGAGTTCAATATGTTTTGTGAAGTGAATGGAATAAAGAGATAGTTATATACTCCAAAAACTCCTCAACTAAATGGTGTTGTTGAAAGGAAAATTAGAGTAGTTCAAGAAACTCTTAGGTCAATAATCATTGAAGCCAGATTACCAGAAGTTTACTAGAAAGAAGTTATTCACACTATTGTGTATGTATCCAATCAAGTTTAGGAAAGAGACAATAGTACAAAGACTCCCTATGAGCTATGGCACAAAAGAATTCTAATATTTAAATATTTCAAGGTATTCAGAAGAAAATGCTATATCAGAAGAGATAAGGAAACATTGGGAAAGTTTGATGCAAGAAGTGATGAAGGAATATTTCTTGTTTACTTTACTAAAATCAAGGCATACAAATGTTTCAACAAAAGATTGAGGAAGATTTTGGAGAGATCAAATGTGAAGGTTGATGAAATAGTGGAGAATACTATTGATATTGATGGATATCTGTCTAATGAACATGACTGTGCAAGAATAGAATAAATTATGGAAGAACAAGATAGAGATGAGTAGAAAGAATGGAATAAAAGAGAAGAAGATTCTCCAGTAATCTCTTCTAGAACACCGAAATATGTATAGAGGAATCATTCAAAAAGTTAGATTATTGGTGACAAGACAAAAGGTGTGTTGACTAGAAGCAAAGTTGTTGCTGAAGCAAATTTGTGCTTATTCTCTAAAATTGACCAAAAGTAAGTAAGTGAAGCCAAAGAGGATGAATATTGGAAAGAAGCAATGAAAGAAATTTTGCAGATTGAAAAGAATCAAACTTGGGAATTGGTCTCAAGATTGGCAGACAAAAATATCATTAGATCAAAATGGGCATCCAGAAACAAGCTGAATGAGAACAAAACAAGTTATGATAAAAAAATCAAGGGTTGTGTATAAAGGCTACAAACAAGTGGAAGGTATAGATTTTCAGGAGACTTTTTCCCTAATAACAAGAATGGAAGCTATAAGGATGTTCTTAGCATTCGCTACTTATAAGGATTTCAAAGTCTATTAGAAGGATGTCAAGTCAACATTTTTGAATGGTGAACTAGATGAAGAGGTCTACATGGAACAATCAAAAGGATTCCAGTTAATAGATCAACTGGATATGGTGTGTAGATTGAAGAAAGCTTTATATGGACTGAAGCAAGCTCCTAGAGCCTAATATGCAAGGTTAAATAAGTATTTGAATTATCATGTATTTAGCAAAGGTACGAGGGTAGGTGCAAAAATATGGGGGGGGGAAATTGTGGTCAAATTTTTAAAAAAGTTTTGATAGCTCATAACGCAAACGTCTTATAACACAAGTGCATTATGGCTTGGTGTGCTAAGCCTAAGGCTCAGCCACACCCAACCTATTTCACACTCACATTATAACATGAGCATGGAATAGCATGCTCACGTTGTGAGCAATTAGAAGCAAAAAAAAGAAAATTGAGCTCATTTTCTTTGTGTCTATTTTTTTTCTTTTCACATCCAAAGCCCTTCTTTTGTACGCTTGTGTCCTAAGAGGAGTAAATATTGCAAGTTTTTCATCAAATTGTTGCTATTTCATCACCAAGATGCTACCATGTCAACGAGGAGGTCAAAGAGGTAAGGATTGCTTGCTTTTTGTTGTGAATTTGTTAGTTTTTGGTTGTTTTTTATATTTATTTGTGGAATTTGTTTGAGATGATAATGAACCTACAAAACCTCTTCAAAACCATCCTAAAAATCCTCAACAAGTAGATCAACAAGAACAAGAACAAAATATTCAAGTTCAATAACCACAACAATAGTCTCCTCCACCAATCCCTCTACATCCTTCTGGCACTCAACAAAATTTAACATGAGTGAAATTGAAAACAATAAAAAAAATTGAGGAGTTAATCATGAGGTTGAAAAATCCAAATAGTTCAACCATGAAAATAAAAACACTTGCAAATTCACTTAAAGAAATGTTAAAACATGTAGATGCAATCAACAAACAATTAATTGGTTGGTAATATAGGAGGCAGGTGGCTAGGAATTTTTATCAGGATAAATTATCATATAAAGATGAAAAAGATCTAAAAATTAAAAAAATAGATTTTTGCTCATTATTCATCGACCTGCACACAAATCAAAATCTTAGCCTTAATGCAAATAGGTTTCCTATCCATTTGTTCCGCCACCAACAAATTAGGAACCTTTTTGGGATAGGTGGTACATGGTTTTTGATTACCTACCATGCAACAATTGCAAAGTTCCATAATATTTCTTGAGAAAACTATACTTTGAGTTCATCCTAAATAAAATCCCAAATTATTTTGATATGAGGGACTTCCAGGGGAGAGGTGGGGGGTCAGCTCAAGATAGACCCAATGCACAACAGGATCCTAGGTGGCAAGTGAGATGACCTCTCGCTAGGCCGCCTCATGAGCACATCATTATCCCTTCCATCGCGGAGGACAATGCCAAGGTAGAAACTTTGTAGGCCATTAGCTCTTTGACCTAGAGTGTCATCCAACATGCCAACCCTATACTACAGTGCCATCCAAGAGAGTCTTCTAGTGGTGGGTTTTGATCCCATTTATGTCAAGCTTGCAAGGTGACTTGTTCATATGATCCCATAAAAAATATAGAGGCTACTATGAAAAATACATCTACAGGTATGGAGATCATGAGGGCAACTGACATTTTGAATGAGGCTTATGGAATCGATACTCTGGTAAATGTTAGTGTTAACTAATTTAGCTACTGACTTAAATAGGTATAACTATGCTTTTTTTTGCAAATAAAAGATAAAAGTTACTCATTCATTTCTTTTTAGGTTTCATTCATATGTAGAAATAAATTATCAAATTTATTACATTTCATTATGCAAATGTACACAACATAAAGATTGCACAAAAATGTTTTCATAAAAAATATATTTTAATGATAATTACAACTATATAGTGTTCCACACAATCCATGGGAATAATCCCTCCAATGCAATACAAAAAGTAGGCTATACATTTGAAGAAAAGAAGAGCATATAAAAAGAAAAGGAATCCATCATTTCCTAGGTGGCGAGGATGGATGATGATCTATTGCTTCTTCAGATAGATTCTGAGTCCTCCAGAAGGTTGCTCCATTGCTCTTGAATGCCTGCAAGAGTTGATAAAATTTAGCGTTAGAGCTCAGGACACGTTTTCTCATTATATGCAATTCAATTTCAACAAACACATAGTGTACTATCATATGACATTGCAACATTTTTGTAGCGTGTCAAATATCTAGAAGAGTAGAGGGGTATCTTCAAATCATGAAGCATCATTGGAAGCTTTTGGCTTCTCTATTTCATATAGCATTGTTTACATTCACTGTGCAGGTATAGGTTGAATATCATTGCAATATCTATTTTTTAAACATCACAACATGTGGAGTGAAATGGACTTCCACAAGGGTTGAGCCCAACATGCTACCCTCTTGTTTTTTAAAGAGGGATACAAAGGTAAATTCATCACACTTTAGTTCAATTGAGCAGTGTACAACACTCAAGATGGTGAGCCTTTAGGTCACTATCATAAATGACATATATTTTCTCAATAAGATTAAAATAACATAAATGACATTGAATACAAAAAATGGTATTCATTAGAAAATCATGATTCAAGAGATGAGTATGATGGATCAAGTTATAGGCCATCAAGCATTAAGCTCTGCATCATAAAAGAACATGAAAGACAATGATTTCAACAAGGATAAAGCAATTGAGGTGTTTAAGTGATCCAAGAGTTGAGTGAAAACAAGGTTAGTAACTTTGGCATTCATGAATAATGGTCTAAAGGGGAAACAATCTGACAATTGAAACCATGGTAAAAAAATTAGTCCAAAATCATGGCATTCTTATTCAACAATATGCAAAGAGAGGCTTACAGTGACATTTCTTTAATAATCATCATGGAACAAAACAAATTTGCATAGATGGTGAAGGAAAAGGATCATGAAATCACATACATCTTTATGTGATAGGATTAGAACTAGTATGCATGGTTAAGTTGTAAAAAGCAAAGGAGAAGATAGTCAATATGCAATCATAATGGATATGAGTTCAAACACATGATGCCTTTGAAAGGAATTATAAAAGGTACAGTCGTCTAAAAGGTATTTTACAGTGAAGAGGTAGATTACATGAATTTAAGTGCATAAACCACAATAATGATAAAAAGATCACAGTAAGTTAGAAATAGATTAGAGGGGCAGAATTGTGATCAAGGAAGCAGTCATCAGGAGCCCTAGTCTATAAAGGTGTAGGTGTTTGTATCAAAAAACAATGCTATGATGGTAAGAGCAGTCATACATAGTGTCAAAACCAAAATGATAGACCTTTAATTTATAAACACCAATAACACCAATGTATTCAAAGTGATAATGATAAATGACTTTGAGTCTTGAGAAGACAATGCACAAGGTGATCATACAATGAAGACATCCAGTTCTTTAGTGTCCAATATATCTACACTGAAGTTATTTCAAAAAAATATCTATGTTCATGGAATTTTCTTTAATTGCATCTATTGATTTGTTGTGCACGTACATGTTACAAGATGCATCTACAATGATTTGTGTGTATTTTCAAATACTGATGGGCTCATCAATAGTATACTGTATGAGAGTGAATGGCATGAAGAATGCATTGTGAGACAAGGCTAGAAATGAAAATACAAAAGGGAAGAGAAGCAAGCTTTATTTCAAAGAAAAAAAATGTGAAAACCCTTGACACTGATACTGCAGACCTAGAGTTGGGTATTGAGGCCGAGCCGGGTATAGAGAATTTTCTTTCATTTTTTCGCAAAATGCATATGTTGGAGCCACAGCCTGTGTTTTTTTATCAAGATGCAAAAAATGAAAACCAAGGAAAATAAATTCCTTGTTTTCTTTATTTCAAGCAAAGAAATAAAGAAAGGATCCCTTGGCCTATACGAGAGCAAGTTGGGCATGTGCAGGATCATGGTATGCCAAACAGGCCCTTCAGTGGCAAAAAATTCAGAAAAATCAGTGTTAGGCAACTTGACATAAATATTTGAATAAGTTATCTATATTATTTCAAAAATATGTAAGAATAGAATTTGTAGAAAATTGAATTTAGTTTCTAAAATACTAGGTTTATTTAAAATAAATAAAATCTATTTGGTGAAAATTTGAAATTTCAATGCAAGAGTACTTAAATTTCAGGAAGAAATAAGAAGTAGGTGTCTCACGACCACCCTAACCCATAATAAAATGATAATATTTTTTGTAAGATTTTATATATAGGTAGAGGACTCATGTTTGGATGTGATGCATATTTTTTGTAATTTTTTTCCAATTAAATAATTAATTATGAATTTTTATTACAACTTTTAGAAAATATAAAAACTCGTCTGTCTGACCACCTTAACTTGGTCAAAAATTCATGAAATTTAATTTTTCTTTTTTTAATCCTATATTATGTAAAGCATATAATGTGACGCATGTTTTGGATTCAAAAAATATGATACCGTTTGAAAGTTATAGATGTTTTTCAATCAGCCTATCGATCAGACTTTAGTCGTAATTCTAATAGAAAATGAATAATAATTATTTATTAAATTCAAATTAAATCATAATTTATATTTTTGGAAAGCTGAGAATCTCCTCTAAAAACCCTTTTCGTTTCATTAATTTTGGGTGAAAAAAAAGTCGTCAGCCACATACCGTACAAATATTGCCACTTTTTGGCATACCATGATCCTGCACATACCTAGCTATTAGTTCTCAAAAACGCTGGTAAGAAAACCTCAAGAGGTTTCCAAGCTCTTGGTACATTTTAGGCTAATGAACAAGGCCAATTGGTGTATTTGAACCTTCTTCTCTTCAGGCTCTTCCAGACCTAGGCAGGTATACCTATGCAAATGAAGCAAAATTAAACTGTGTTTCCTATTTGAGCAATCTATCCACAATGGAAATTGGAAGTGGAGATATGCAAGCCTAATTTGGTATAAATTGTATAAGAAATATCAAGGTGAAGCTCATTAATATTTTTGGTCAACAAATGTAAGGTTTTAAAAAACGGATTTGATAAAATTAAGTGATAAAATGGGTAAGACCA
Source organism: Sequoia sempervirens (assembly GCA_007258455.2). Taxonomy (NCBI): domain Eukaryota; kingdom Viridiplantae; phylum Streptophyta; class Pinopsida; order Cupressales; family Cupressaceae; genus Sequoia; species Sequoia sempervirens. Next base: position 40,776 of record VDFB02128136.1, on the reverse strand, counting down.
ATGCTTTGTTGGGTAGATGGAGTCAAATGAAGATCTAGGATATATGATTTGTATTGGCTGTAACTCAAACTGTTTGGAACACTTATGTTGGTTTATATCTTGTATAAACATGTAGGAAAGTGATTGACAAAATCTACTTATTGATCCAACTTATACAACCAGGTTACTTATGATTTATTAAAAGGATTTAATCCTTCCTTGATAGAACTAATTGAATAAATCACACAGGAACAATAGATGATACCAAATTGGAGACATAATGGAAATCCTAATTACATGGCTCTTCTTACTGATCCAAATAATATTTCCAGATTACTGTGATTGACTAGAATGGTTTTAATTCTTTTAAAGAAACCAATTAATCACACCACACAAGAACAACAAATGTGCCTTGATAAATTGAATATATCCTTGATACGCCAATATAAATAATAAGGAAATATTAACTTGGAGACAACCAAATAATTTTATATTTTCAACAAACAATTGATACCAATATGAAGCCACAGAATCAAAGATCTTTCATTGATTTCCTCAAAATTATGCTTACAACATAGTCTTTCAAAATGTAAACATTATGGAACTCTTTTTCTATCTATCTATTATCCCTATTCGCTTCCTACTACTTTCCTATCACTATGTATCTGACTTATATATCAAAACTTTGAAGAGGACACACCACTTTGTGAATGTCTATTTGAAACTAACAACTTACAATAATTAAACATGAATAATTAGGCTCTAGCAAGCCACAGATGGATTCTAGTAATATAATCTAAATAATCCTATCTTAAGTGAGTATCAACTTCTTCTGTGGCATTTCTCACAGTGATCTCCATGGTTACTATTTTCTCCAAGTGCTTGAATGATTCATCTAGTGTTGATTCTTCACTTTTGGCTACTTCAAAGGCTCTATGCAATATCCTCTTGCACTCGCTTGTCCACTTGTTCTGACCCTTCAGCTTTCCATTATCTTCAAATGATGTAGGCACTCCACTTTTTTTAGCATTAGTTAATCCTTTCGCATCTGCCTGGAGATCTTCATAATAGCCCTTGTGTTTCTTCACTATATACTCAACATTTGTGGTAGCCCTACTATTAGAAACACCTTTCTTTTGCATTTCCTAAATTTTCTCCTGTATTCAATCAATTACCCTTTTGTGTTCCTAAATCGTAGCATGATTCTTGGAATGGGTTGACCATAAATTATTGATCCAAATCATTAAATTACCATGCCTTTTCTAAAATTTTGTAGAGATTGTATCAAACCTACCTTGTTTTACTTGACCATGTACATTTGATCCTTCATCCTTATCCTTTAATTGTGAACTCTCCCCTTGAGTTAATAGATTAGTAGATCCCTTCAATGTATTTTTAACAATATCCTACAAGAAACCATTCTCTTTGAGTATCCTCTCATTATTCATTTTGTACATGTCCTTTTCCTCAACCAACATCTAGATTTGAGCTTTATTTAATTTAGCAACATTGATGCCAATCTCAGCTATAGCCACAAGATCAACCTCTCCTACTTTTAATGTCATGATGTGGCCAAATGCTTTTTCAGTGTCAATAATTACAGACTTGTGTGGAGGATACATAGCCCAGATCATGAGAGAACCTTCATCGGGATTATACTTTGATCTCATGTACACCTATGTAACCCCTTAGGACTAAGCTTATGTGTAGCACTATTATCTTTCAAGAAGTTGTCAAAAACAAGAGAAAAAAACATATCCAAACCTAGGAAAATCATTACACCAGACTCCTCCAATAATTTCCTTCCTCGCTCTAGAGTCATATCCTTCATCTCATTTTCTACACTTAACTTCAAAGTATTCAGTAGTTGATCCTCATTGTTTGGTGTTAATTTTGGAACAGATTCTCTTATTGATTTGAACCCTTTTTTCTTGTACAAGAAGGATCTAAATTCTAGGGACTTTACAAACTCATCATCAACAACAAAGTATCTATAAGCCAACTGCCTTGTGTCTGTATCAGAACCTTCTTCAGTCTCTTTCTCTCTAAGGGGAGACTTATAATCCTCAATTCTCAATTTGGAAATTTTATCAATTGGGCCTTGAGGTGCTTTCTCATTAAATGACTCCTCACCATAGGATAATAGATCTACTTCTTGCATTACTTTTATCCTTTGTTCTACCCCCTGTTATATTCATCAATAGTTGTTTCAGCTTCCCTCTCTTCCATGTTCTTGATCATGTCATCATATGGATAAGATATATGATCATACCCACCCAAGTTTATCTTTTTTCTAGAAAAATTAATGTATCCTTTTGGATCAAAGCCTTTCCTTGTTGGAGCCCTTTTTAAATTGAACTGCAATAGCTTATCCAAAATCAAGTCATACCCCTCTTTTGATAGTACAGTAAAATCTCCAAAGCACAAGGTACTTGGCATGAATGCCTGCTTCCCAAAAGCACCTAGATTCATAACACTTAATTAATCCATTTGTCTAACAATCTCTAAGTATAAAATTCTATCTGGTACTGTCCTTCAAAAAATAAATGGTTTATCCTCAAAACCATGAGTCCTGATTATGGTGGCATCCACATAATAGTACCAATCTCCCCAGTTGTGATCAATAGTTATAGGTCCACCAAAATCCTTTGGCCTAAGGAACCTCTTAATTTCATCAGATAATGAGTGATCACAAGGATAGTTGAAAAATCTATACAATGTCTTTACAAAATACTCCTCAAAATGAACATAATTGGAGTTGAAAAATCTGCTATCCCAAATAGTAGTCCATAATTGTATTGGTAGTGGTTTACCCTCTTTGTCAAATTGTGCAACCCTTAACTCTTCTGGCCACATCCCTATTTCTTGCTCGTAATACTTTATTATATGCATGAAAATGGAATAATGCTTGAAATGGAGTGTAGGGGATCCATTTTTAATTTCCATTAGTCCTAAATTGATTCCTTTGAAAATATGTGAAGCATAGTCAAATGGCCTGGAATCATGGTACTGAACATCAACAACAATCACCATTGGTACAATTGACATAAATTCAGGGGCCTCAGTCCTTGACACCTGCCACACTGAGAAGTATGTGTATTTTAAATAGGGTTCAAATAAGTCGGCATGAAAGGGAGGTGCATCATTGTTATCAAGTGGAACTAGACCTCCATCCTTCTTGGGCCTATGCATTGGTAATCTCCAACCTCTATAGGTGGTATCCATTCTCCAATATTCTTTCTCTAAAGCCTCATGTACAATAATTTCATCACATGTGTTGTTTAGGTCAAAAAATTTACAAATTGTAGCTTCAGACACATGTATAAAAGGTTTACCCAGCGAATTGTAGATAGCCTTGAGGTCTGGATTGTAGTGGGTAGCTAGGAGTTTTACTAGTTCCACATTTACAAATATGTTAGGGGCAACCAATTTTCCCAAATTAAAGTTCCAGGGATTGCATACTAGTTCAAACCTATCCTTTTGATGATAATGAAACATAAATAGCTTATATCCTCAAATAGGGGTCCATACATCCCCTATATGCCTACACTTGTCTTCAAATATTTCTACATCAGTCCTAAGTTGCGCAGAACACCTAGCTTTTGGTCCAAAACCAGGTAATTGGTCAATGAGATATTGGTTCAATCTTCTGTCATTTGTTTTTGGTTCATCCCTTGTTTCAATATTATGTTTTTTACCCCTAGGTTGGCCACCCTCACTTTGCTTCTTTCTACTCTTCAATTTCCCAGAGCTTGAACCCTCCATTTTATCTTCAAGTTGACAAAATTAAAATATAATTACAACGATTTCACAAGCTTACTTGAATTTTTTCGGCCGCACTGAATTTTTTGACCTCTGCCCCATCTCCTATTCCTTTCACTATCAATCCTGAAAATCCTTCTTGCTTATTCTTCTTTCAATTAGAGAATATTTATAGAATGTACATTTGTGCGGCCATTAATGTCCAACTTTGAACACGAATGCAATAGTTTTTTTGAATCTCTCAATGTCAGATCGAATGATTATATTGGTGAGACTTGTTCAAACTTTGGTCGATTCATGTATTTGAATTGATCGTGATGACCAAGCCGAATATTAATTAGATAGAAGGAATCCTTTTGATCATCTTTCATGGTCGAAAAGATTAAATAATTCTCCTATTGATGTAGAATAATTGGCCTTTCATTTGTTTTTTAATCCATATCACTTTCAGGAAGAGATTTGTGAAGTCAGCTAGATATCAAAGTTGTCGCCAAGTGTTACTCCAATGAACTTTGATCTATTTATATTACCATCAACATGAGAATAGTCATCGCTAAGAGATTTGAAAGTTACTCCGATGTCATTAGTCTCATTGACGTGTTTCTTCCACTGTCCTCATCTTTTGGATGAATCGGCAAGACTCTTCTCGAAATTAATTTCATCGGTGTAACATATGAAGTTGGGAGGAAAAGAAAAACTCACTCTAATAGTAGAAGTCTCCCTGATGTGCTTCTTTTGTTTTATCAGTAAGAAAAATGAGTTTCATACCGATGAGGATCCATCGGCATGACATGCATGTTTGGGATGACTTGAGGATTTTACTTCGATAGTATGTTCTTGCCAATAGCCTTTTGTCAGTAGGACGATAGACCTTGTCTTCCCGAATATATATCCTCCAAAGTTGATGATCGCTATAACACAGTTGACCTTTTACTGATATGCAAGAAATGCTCAAATTGAGAGGCTATTATTTATGGATTGGAGAGACATGTATCTAGTCCTACTGATAAGAACCATTTGTTTAGAAGCTCTTACTCAATGATGACCAAAGGTATTTTTGGTGTATCAAAAGGTCAAACTCGATGGGATCATTGGTGAATATGGCATATGAAATGTATTATAACAATTTGTGTTCTCTACAATTAAAATGTGGTGAACTTGTGGGGTTTATGGATGTAGGCTATTAAAAATTGTGAAATATTTTACAGTACCAACACTAGCCATTATAGAAATGCATAGAAAATGAAAATAATATCATTCTTTTTCTCCCACAATCAACAAGAAAGTTTCCTTTTCTTTCACAACAAAGGGAAAGCACATTATTTTATTGCAAAGATGTCTTACCCACATTCTCCCAGCATGAATGAAGTAGAGAAAATATTCAGATGTGACATCCACAAAGCTCTCTTCAATCAAACCCTAATGATGGTGGCATAGTAGAGTGTCAGGTGAAGAGTGAAAAAATGAAATGCATTTGATAAGTTTGGCCACATTTTGTTCCTAGGGTTTGGAAACCCTAAGATATGTCAACAAGTTTAAGGAATTTTTTCCTTTTGGTTTTCAAAAACTTTATGATAAGTAAATACCTCGACCTTATTTTTCCTAGCAATAAAGTGTATTCCCTAACATCATACTTTAACTCATGGATTTTAGTTTATCTTCAGGACATAGGCCAAAGCATTGCCTTTTACTTTGAAATGTAAAGACATTATTAAGTGATGCAAATATAAAACACTTAATCAATGTTATTTAAATGCAAGATAAAGTTACGTTTGCCTTTAGGATGTGGTCAAAGGAGGTTTGTTAAGGGTTAATGAATTGGTCCTAAGCATATAGGGGAGGTTGAAGGAGGTTGGAAAACATGTGGAGGAAATATAGGAGTGGTTTGAATTACTTTTGGAGCAAGTTGAGAGCATATTAGAGTGTTTTTAGGTACCTTTATGGTAGGATAGGTCAAAGCCTGGCCTATTTTCTCATATTGGAGCCTTTTGGAGGGAATTTGAGAACTAGATTTTAGGATTTTCTATTGCATATTACAAAGGGATTTTCTAGATTATATTTTTGTGCAACCATTTGGAAAAGCATATAGTAACTTCAAAGTTCATTTTTGAAGTTAGTTCTGATTATTTTCTTTTGTCTGTCTTGTCACCTTTGGAGTCATCTACAGAAAAAAAAGACTATATTTTTTAACTCATTTACAAGCATGTATAACAATTGTAACACCTTTTTGATCAATAAGATAATCTTTTTATGTTCTCATTTGTTGTTTTATTATGAAAGCATTTAAAATGGTTGATGAAATCTTCTAGTGGAACTATTTTCCCTTTGATTTTTTCCTATTTTATTTTCCTTTATGCATTTAATATGAACTATTGCAGGTCATAACATGTGTTGAGCTAGTTCAAAAGAGATTCTAAGTTGTGGATACATTTTTTACTTCCTTCTAGATGTTTTCCTAGACTTTTTTGTCCTAGTTATGAAGAACTGATGCAAAGACATATGCTATTTTGAGTTGTGTTTAAGCCACTATTTAAGTTGTTTATCATTCTTGTGTGTAAAAAAAATAGTACTATGCTTGGGATCATTTTGGTGCATCACCCATAGTATAGGTTTCATTTCACATAATATTTCTTACCCTTTTCCTTTGCATGTTTTTAGAATAGTTAATTAGGTGAGAACCTTAGGAGCCAACCTTCTTTGGAGCCCCATTCTAAGTTTAGGCAACTCACAGCCTAGGAATGTTCTAATGTTCCTCCAAAGTGCTAAGTTATACAACTTAGCAAGGGTGCAACTTTTAGAGACAATGGTTTTTCGCACGCTCGGTGGGACAGAGAATTGATTTTCAGTCTCTTTTGTAGTTATACATTGCTATTGTTTAGTGTGTATAGTAGTAGTTTTTTCCTTTGGAGGAATTTTTTCAATACACCCGATGACTTTAGAAGGATATCTATTGGTTTCAAGTAGACAAGTGCTGGTATGTTTCAACATTATTAAAAGAAAGTATGATTTTTTTTTTCTTTTGATTTTTAGGTTTCTTGAATGAAAGAGAATGTTTTCATTTCATGAAAACATGTTCTTTCACCTTCCATATCATGAAAATGTTGCTTATATACCCCCTCATCAGCCATATCATATTGAATATACTACTAATTTCACTCAAAATAACCCTATAGTAGCAAATTAACAACAATTTCAATATGCTCACCACCCACCCACCCTTGCTCAAGCTTCTTGGCAGCCTACCCATGCTTACAACTAGTCTCAAGAAGGCTATTTAATTCCAATTCAATAGTACTTCCTTCCTAACCAGATCCAAAATAATGAAGAAATGGAGGTTGCAATATTAGAAGTATATTTTTTGATTTCACAAGGCAATTGAATGAAATCAAGAGAGAACAAGAGTATCAAATGTAGTAGGAGGAGGTGGCTCATCAGTTTCACTATCATTGATAGGATACAGAGGCATGAATAAGGTATGAGGAAGAGAAAATGAAGCCAATGTTGGTTCAAGCTCAAAAGTTAGAAGCAGATTCAACACTTTCTTTTCCAAACCCATTCTTTGAGGAATGAGTTATGAGGTTCAATGTATTAATCTTCAAACAATATGAACCTTCTTTTGAAGAGAAATTTGAAGTGTCATAGTAGGAGGAGCATGAAACTAAACCTGACACCATTTTCCAAGGTATGAGCTTTAATATCTTTGAGCATGTTATGAATGAGAAAGCTAATGTTGAGCTTTATGAAGAGATGTGCACAAACATAATTGAATAGTTTTTTTCAAAGTTGGATAACAAGGAATTAGACCTATTAGAAGAAGTTGACAATCATGATGAACTAGAACAACAGGGTCACAAGCCTGAATAAGTGCCTAAGAAACAGTAGGAATATGGTCTTGATAAAGAGGAGTCCATTATCTCAAGTCAAGAAACTTCTCATGAACCTGATTTGCAAGTTCTTAGATGGTTGGAGGAGCTTCCTTTTTGTTGTACAAAAGAGCTGGAGGTTGATATATTGATCGAAAGTTTGTTTCAAGAGGCTACTTCATTTTTTGAACATTTTCTTTCCTTCATTGAAGAAGAAAATCCTTATTTGAATTGTACCCTCTTGAGTGATAATGAGGATTTTGAGCTTGAGTTAGCTATTCCTAAGAGCCTTATAAGAGCTGATAGCTTTGATGAGTTATTGGATGTGTTAATGGAAGAGGATAATCCATTGACCATGGAGGAAGAATTGACATGGTGGGTTATTATGCAAGGTGAAGGTAATACTGCTATTTCTAACCATTCATATTGTCTTCTCTATAGTCCAAACTTAGCCATGAAGTAGGACAACCATGAAAAATAGGAAGAAAGAGAAGCAACCAGCAATGGGAATCCAAGTTTTATCCATTCAAGAGGTTGTCCTATCATATTTTTAGCTAGTATGGAGGCCACTAAAGTTCCACAGGTCATGCTTGCATCCAAGAATGAGAATACAATCGAAGAAAAAGCTTAATTTAGAGTTGAAACTCAAAGTGATCAGATTCAACTCATTTGTCTAGTCTAGGTCAACATTAGGCATGATCAAAATCAAAGTATAATTGAGTTTATTTTCATTTTTCATTAAGAATTGCAGCAACCTATTGAATATCTACTTATGTTTCATATCCTTTCAGTAACACATTATCATGTAATGCATCCTTTGTTGGTCAAGAGGGGTAGTTATTTTACAAAGCTAGTCAATGGTTTTGTTTAACTAAGCCTTGCTATTGGTTAGAGTAGGTTAGAATAAGTTTCAATTCATTTTTAGTTTTATTTTCCTCTAAGTGATATTTCATACAATCAATGAGCTTTAACCTGAGTTTTTGCTGGTTGGAATAATTTCTCAAGATGTCATGCATTGTTTTGATCAATTACAATTGTATACAAGACTATTTTTCAAGTCTTGTTAGGTTTCTATTGACTCCATGCCCAATGGATAGGTCAAGCAACTGGTCAAGATGTTTAGCAAGAAAACATATAGCTCAAATGTCATAAAAAAAGGTTACCTAATTTAGCTACTAGCTCAATCAGGTAGAGCTATGTTTGTGTTTGAAAATAAAAGATAAAAGGTACTCATTCATTTTTGCTTAGGTTTTATTCATATGCACAAATAAATTATCAAATTGATTTCATTTTATTATGTAATTGTACATAAGAGAAAGATTGCAAAAGTGTTTGGATAAAAACTATATTTTATTGATAATTACAAGTGTATAGTGTCCCACACAAGCTATGGGATTAACTCCTTCAATGAAATACAAAAAGTAGGCTATAGATTTGAAGAAAAGAAGAGCATATAAAAAGAAGAGGCATCCATCACTGCCTAGGTGGTGAGGATGGAAGTTGATCTATTGCATCTTCAGACATCTCCTAAGTCCTCCAAAAGGTTGCTCCATTGCTCCTGAATTCTTGCAAGAGTTGAGAAAATTTGGTGTTAGAGCTCAGGACATGTTTTCTCATCATATGCAATTCAATTTCAACAAACATATAGTGTACTATCATATGATATTGAAATAGTTTCACAACATCTCAAATATTAAGAAGAGCAGAGGGGTATCATCAAATCATGAAGAATCATTGGACGATTTTATCTTTGCTGCTTTATCTAACATTATTTGTTCACTGTGCTGATACATGTTGAATATGATTTCAAGATATATTTATTAAAAATCACATGTGGAGTGAGATGGGATCCCACAAGGTTTGAGCCCAAGATGTTGTTGGTGTTCTAGCTAATGCTCTAGCATCTCCTAAAGGGTAGCTAATCCTTATACTCAGAGACCCTAGGTTAATGGCCAATGAACAAGAGATGACTAATTGGAAAGCCTCTCCTCTACACTTTAGCCTTTGTAGCACCAAGGTGGACCTATCCCTATACATTAAGGTATATCATCATACTACAATGTTTGGAAGCCTTCAATGGGCTAAATCATCTACAAAACTCTCCCTCGTCTTCAATATCTTGTAGTAGTATGGAAAGAAAACATAAAAGCAAATACAGGAATGTAAAAAGTTTTTTTGAATTGAAATTGGATCCACCTCAGATCTAGACTTATGAACATAGAATGACCAGTGCCTTATCCACACCGAGTCCAAAAATGAAGTAATATTCATATAATAGACCCACCTTGGATTCTTATAAACTTGCTACCTTACAACAAGAAATGAATAAAAGAACAAAACTATCAAACTTCTTTGAAATCCTTACTGCATCATCACAACTTAACATATGAACTGAAACAAATTAATTTTCTCCTTGAACAGAAACTAACAAATCATACATTCATGGTAATCAAATGTTATATGAGAATAAATACAACCCTTGATTATATTGATTCAAAGACTGAGTACAATAGTGGAGAGAATGGTAGAGCTAATACAAACATAAAATGTGAAATGTAATGAACATTCAAGTCATCTATTGTTATTATAGAGAAAACATTACAACATTTCCTTTCTAAGTACAAAAATCACTATAAAGACTAAGACAAAGACTTACAAAGATTCAGAGAGGATGGAACTTTGACAAAATGTACAAAATTTTCCTTTATAGTGCAGACATAATTTAGATTCAAATTTTAAATTTCCAACCCTAACCAAACTAGGGTTTCAAACTAAAGAACCCTAGTCAAACTGCAGTCTGTCAAGAATTTCCCCCCAAAATGACACAACAGTTAGACTTGAATGCTCCTAACACCTCAAGCACAATCCAACAAATTCATTCATGAATGTAGGCATAGTCCTCCCAAGAAATCCATGATCACAGATAGGAAGAACATACCCTAACATTGATTTCATTCTCTGCAACACATCATGACATCAATGGCGAGGCTCAATAATAAATTCTACTTGGGAGAAGCAAAAATCTGATCTGTATCTATCCTAATTCAATCTTGGTAGTGAGAAACAGACATGCCATTAGTACACAACCTCTACCCTTGAATAGAAGTAGCTAGCTATTACCATTTAAATTTTGGCCATTAGATGCGAGATGGATGATTGAAATTAGATTCTTGATGAAATTTAAAACATCACCATCAATCTCCATCCTTTAGATCTAGACCATCCTCTACAACATCACTTCATCGAAGAGACATCTACCATAGTCCTAGTGATATTCCAATTTCACATCGATAAGGTGGTCATCATCGCATGACTCGCAACAATGATGTGAGTCATTCAATTGCAAAAATCAGGCAGCACCACTTGTCGGCCCACGTCATCATCTATTACTGTGCTCACTGCCTCTATAGGTCCCACCACAACTAGCGCCCAACATAATTGCCTCCTGCCACATGCCATCATCCTTTCTTGTTGGGTCCCACATAGAGAGATTCCTTTATTATTGCCAAGTCACCAAAAAACTAAACCTAATAAGCTCATGTCAGAGGTTACAAAGTTAGGAAAACCCGTGACTTGCCAATAACAGATCAAGAGTCAACATGGTTTGAATTCCCATCACCATCGTTCACTAATGCATTAGCCAATAAAAACATTCCTACAAAAGGTGACAACATTCCTTCTCATGGGCTCCACTCCTCCCACCAAGCGGATGAAACAATCCATGTGTCGTTCAATCATAGACCTTGCAAGCCTATGACAAGAATTATTTTAATCTTGCAAGGTGAGAGATAAATAGTTGAGATTTAGTCTCGACATTACATATCAACCACCAATCTCAGAACCATTGAGTGTTGGGTATTTGAATGTAGACCAGGCCCCACCTCAGTGAGTACATGTGTCAGGCAATCATAGACCTCACAACATTTTGAAAACCATTATTTTAATCCTACAAGGTTTGCGAGCAATGACTAGGATTTGATCTCTAGATCCGATGGTCAAGATTTTTGTACATGCACAAACATTGTTTAAATAAAGTGGCCATACTATATTGATGAGACACAAAGATTGGGAAATAAAACTTAGGATTTGTCTTTTTCCATAAAACATTTCAACTGACTTTGGGAAAATTTAAATCAATAAAAGACATGAGGGGATCAACGAGCCTAGGCTAAGGGGTCGGTAAAGACAATAGCTTGGATGACTTAAGTTGTAACTTAGATGACCACCAATAGGGTGCAGTAGGTGAATGAAGAATTAAAACGCCAAGGGTTTAAGACTTAAGAAATTTGAGAGAAAGGTTTTAGAGCTAAAACCATAAAACCTACCCTTGGGAACAAATGCAACATATCACTACAGGGCACAAAACAAGCTCAAATTTTCAAAATTTTAGGAGCTCTACCAAAAAGAATTCAAGGCCAAATGTACAGGTTCATAGCTTGTTAATCGTTTAATGGATTTTACAAGCATTACCAGTGGCTCAAGTTGGGGATGTCTTCTTGAAAAAGCAGGGTGAGAATTCAGTTCTCTGGAGAAGCATACCAAGCAACCATTGAGCAACAGAGTCAACCTAATATAAAACACCTCATTTGATAGCCTCAGGCCACAAAATGAAAAATGGGAGTTAATATTTACCCCTGTCAAACACCACTCTATTAAATAAGTTGATCTCCCTTAACCAGTAATTGTTTTTGTCACACCATAGTAGCACAAGTATTCCCCTTCATTCAAAAATAAACATGTGATTACCCTTGAAAAAGTGATAACTTGCTCCATGTTTGACTTTGTTTTTTCATGGTAACCACATCATATAGGCCACCTCACTACCACCCATTGCATTTTTTGATTATGTGTTTGGTGAGAAAAACTGAGAACATTGATCAGCACCATAAAAATCCTCTATCTCTTCAAACCTTCTAATCACTTCACATAAATCAAGGCCAAAAGAAAAAGCCTCAAACTCACATGGAACAAAAAAATGTGCCACTTCATCATGCTGAAAAGTAGAGGGAAAATCATCCTCAGATAAGTCAAATTGAAAGATTTGAAACTTAGGCATAAAAGGGACATGAGTAGCCAAAAAATCATCTTGTTGCTTCCCATCAAGACTACAATCAACATGCTTGAAGTCATCAATGTTGATGCAGACCTCATCAACACATCCATTCATATCATGAGGCATTTTATGTGAATAGTTATACTATTCAGATTTCCTCTCCTTTTCATCTTCTTTACAATGTGTTGAAGTAAATGTGTCACAAAATTTGAACTATAATACACATCAAGGGAACTTACCTCAGCAACATCACTCTGCCATGACAAACTTGAAGCCCACTACTCATGAGGAAGACTATGAGTTGCAACCCCTGAAAAAAAATCTTCATATGCTTCCATATGATCCATACAATCATACTCCTAAGGTGCAAACTCATCATAAATAACATCATCGACAGTAGCAATATTTACTTCTCGCTTTTGTTTTTCACCTATAGTTGCATCTATGCTATCCTCATGCACAAACCTAGTGGGAACATCAAAAATAGAACCTGGGACAAAAGAAGATGAGAAATAAAACAAGGGAACAACCTCTTGTTTATCACCCATAGTAAACACATCTTCTTCATCCTTGCTACTACACAAACTAGCAGAATCATATCCCACACTATCAAATTGGAAATCATCATTGGACTCATCATTATTTCTCTCTTCCAGTTGAAATTCGCCACACAAATTGTCACACTCATCTAATATAGAGAGTGAGCTCTATTTCTTCATTTTTTCATCATCAACAAGAGGTACATCTACACAATATTATTATGTGGGCTACTCAAAAGAAGAATCTTCACCACTGCAAGATGCATCATTGTTCTTTTCTATACCATCCAGACACCTAGAATAAGTACCATCACATAGTCTAGATAGGAAGTAGTCTCCATGCCTCCCTATCAAATTTTCAATCATTGAAAGCCAACCATCAATGTCTCCAATCTCCTGAAGTCTTCCACCATTGTGTAATTGCACTCAAACCTGACTCAAATCCCTCACAAAATAAATCAACACATGTTGATTCATCTAGCTTTTCTGATTTTGGTATAGCAAACCAACATTCCATGAACTTTTCATGAAAATCAGATGGGGACTCATCCCCATATCTCTCTATATTCCATAATGCATCTAGAGGTGAGAAATTTTCAACCTCAGACTCATATTCCTCTTCTTTTTCCTGATTGTACAGAGAACAACCATCAAATAGATGACTATTATTCACTTCATCAAACTGATCTGTGAATATCTCTTTAAACTGACACCACGAACAAATAGAATGCAAAGGAAGATTAACAAACCAGTCCTAAACATCATCTTCTAAAGTTCTCAAATTCATGACAATGTCCTTTTCTTCTATCTAACTTTCTATCAATAATTTAGAAAAATCCTGCCAATGTCTTGATGTTGATTCTTCTAAACTGCCTCTAAACTTAGGAAAATATTTCTTTATAATTTCTCATGGAATAGAGTGTGGACAACCATGGATTTTACTAAAATATAGAGGGTTATATATCTCCAAAGAAAAAGGTTTTCTTTGAGGATATGACCGTGGTTCACACATGACATAATAGCTAGTAGAGGAGGCATCCATTTGATGATAGATTTTAAATCTTAACCCTCTACAACTAGCTATAGAATATCCAACTTCTCTTTTCCCTTTTGAACTAGTTTCTTAAAGAACTATAAGGGAAAATATTTACCAAAACTTGTTGACCTTCATACAAAATGTTGCAAAAATACCTGAACATTGTTGCAACCAACTCTTCTAATGATGTGGAATATTATGCAGAGTCACCACCTCTTTGGAAGAGGAAAAGATCTTCAAGTAGCAGAGAGCTCCTTCCAAGATCAATGTATTTATGAGTTCTCTCCACCAACAGAGAAAAATACTTCAAGAACACACCATAAATGTTGCAAAAACCTCCTTCAAGTATGTAGGTTTCTTTGTAAGCCTCTATCTTCTTCAATAAGGCAAAGCATATTTGCAGTTGCTCACCCAGAGATTCACACACTTATCTTTATCTTCCTCAAAGAATGTTGTTCACCAATAGGTAGAGCATATATTCAGTCACTCACCCAAATATTTCTTGTTTTCCTCCCCAGCATTGCTAATGTGTTGGCTCAGATGACTCTTTTGATAAGACTATCTACAACCAAGATTACTAAGTTCACCCCCCAAAAAATTTCCAATCTGTTGGTGTTTCTAGCTAATGGTCTAGCATCTCCTAAAGGGTAGCTACTTCTTATACTCAAAGACCCTAGGTTAGTGGCCAATGAGCAGGAGATGATTGATTCACAAGCCTCTCCTTTGTACTTTAGGCTCTGTATGACCAAGGTGGGTATCCCTATACATTAGCAGATCATTATACTACAATGGTGGGAAGCCTTCAATGGGCTAAATCATCTACACAATTCTCCCTTGTCTTCAATATCTTGTGGTAGTATGGAAAGAAAACACAAAAGAAAATACATGAAAGTAAAAATTTATTTTGAATTTAAATTAGATCTACCTCAAATCTAGGCTTATGAACATAGAATGACCAGTGCCTTATCCACATTGAGTCCATAGATGAAGTAAAAAATCATACATTCATGGTCAACAAATGTGATATGAGAATAAATACAACCCTTGATTATAGTGATAAAAAGATTGTGAGTACAATAGTGGAGAGAATGATATAGTTGATACAAACATAAAATGAGAAATACAATAAACATTTAGGTCGTCTATAGTTATTACAGAGAAAAAATTACAACTTTTCCTTCCTAAGTGCAACAATCACTATACAGACTAAGATAAAGGCTTACAAAGATTCAGAGATGATGGAATCTTGACAAAATGTACACAATTTTCCTTTATAGTGTAGGCATAACTCATATTCAAATTTGAAATTTCCAACCCTAACCAAACTATGGTTTTAGACTAAAGCACCCTAGTCAAACTACATTCTGTTGGGAATTTTCCCCCAAAATGATGCAACCACTAGTCTTGAATGCCCCTAAAACCTTGAGAACAATCCAACAAAGTCGTTCATGAATGTAGGCATCCTACTCCTAGGAAATACACAATCACAGTTAGGAAGAACATACCCTGACATCAATTTCATTCTCTACAACACATTAGGACATCAATGGTGCCACTCAGTAATAAATTCTTCATGGGAGAAGTAAAAATCTGATATGTATCTGTCCTGAGTCTATCCTAGTAGCTCAGAAATAGACGTGCCATTATTACACAACCTTTGCTTGCGAACATAAGCTACTAGCTATTAGCATTTAAATTTTTGTTGTTAGATGCAAAATGGATGATAAAAATTAGATCCCTAATGAACTTTGAAACATCACTTTTGATCTCCATCCTTTAGATTTGGATTTTCCTCCGCAACATCACTTCATCAAAGAGACATGTACCACAATCCTAATGATATGCCAATGTCACGTCGATTAGGTTTTCATCATCGCATGACTCACAACAATGATGTGAGTCATCCAATTGTGAAAATTGGGCAATGCCACTTGTTAGCCCACTTCATCATCTACTACTGCGCCCACTACCTCTATAGGTCCCACCAAAACTAGTGCTAGGTATAAACAACTCCTACCACGTGCCATTATCCTTTATTGTTGGATCCCACATAGAGAGATTCCTTCATTATCGCCAAGTCACCAAAAAAATGAACCTAAGAACCTCATGTCGAAGGTTACAAAGTTAGGAAAACCTGTGACTTTCTGATAATAGATTGATTCAACATGGTTTGAATTCCCATCACCATTGTTCACTAATTCATCATCTATTGAAATCATGTCTGTCGGAGGCCACATCATTCATCCCCATGGGCTCCACTCCTCCCTCCAAATAGATAAAATAATCCATGTTTCGTTCAATCATAGACCTCGCAAGTCTCTAGAAAGAATTATTTTAATCTTGTGAGGTGAGCAATAAATGATTGAGATTTAGTCTCAACATTGCATATCAGTTACCGATATCAAAACCATTGAGTGTCAGGTATTTGAATGTAGATCAGGCCCCACCTCAGTGAGTACACATATAAGGAAATCGCATACCTAACAAAATTTTGAAAACCATTATTTTAATCCTATGATGTTTGCAAGCAACGACTGGGATTTGATCTCTAGATCTGACAGGTAGGATTTCTGTACATGCACAATTTTTTTTTAAATAAAGGGGCCATACTAGGTTGGCGAGACATAACCCTCAGGAAATAAAACTTATGATTTAAGTCTTTTTCCATAAAACATTTCGCCCGACTTTGGGAAATTTTAAATCTATAAAAGGCATGAGGTGATCGAGGGACCTAGGCTAAGGGGCAACTGAAGAAAATGGCTTGGATGACATAATTTGTAACTCAAATGACTAACAACAGGGTGTAGTAGGTGAATGAAGAATTAAAATTCCAAGTGTTTAATAGTTAATAAATTTGAGAGAAAGGTTTTAAAGCTAAAACCCAAAACCCTACCCTTGGGCACAAATGCAATAGACCACTACAGGGCACATAACAAGCTCAAATTTTCAAAATTTAGGAGCTCTATAGAATGAATTAAAGGCCAAATGTACAGGTTCATTGCTTGTTACTTTTTTAATGGATTTTACAAGCACCACCACATGCTACCCTCTTGTGTTTTAAAGAGGTATACGAAGGTAAATTCATCTAACTTTTGTTCAATTGAGCAGTGTATATCACTCAAGATGGCGATTCTTTAGGTCACTATCATAAATGACATATATTTTCTCAATAAGATTAAAATAAGAGAAATGACAGTGAATACAAATAATGGTTTTTATTAAACAATCATGATTCAAGAGATGAGTATGATAGATTGAGTTATAGGCCATCAAGCAATAAACTCTACATCATAAAAAAACATGAAAGACTATGATTTCAACAAGGATAAAGCAACAAAGGTGTTTAAGTGATCCAAGAGTTGAGTGAAAACAAGGTTAGTAACTTTGGCATCCATGAATAACATTCTAAAGGGGAAACAATTTGACAATTGAAACCATGGTCAACAAAGAAATCAAAAATCATGGAATTCTTCTTCAACAATATGCAAAGAGAGGCTTATAGTGACATTTTTTTAATAATCATCATGGCACAAAACAACCTTGCAAAGATGGTGAAGGAAAAGGATCATGAAATCACATAGATCTTTATGTGATAGGATTGTGATAGGATTGGAATTGGTATGCATGCTTAAGCTATGAAAAGCATAGGAGAAGATAGTCAATATGCAATCACAATGGATATGAGTTCAAACACATGATACATTGGAAAGGAATTGTAAAAGGAACATTCCTCTAAAAGGAATTTTCTTGTGAAGAGAGGAAAATTACGTGACTTGAAGTGTATAAATCATAGTAATCATAACAAGATCAAAACAAGTTATAAATAGATCAAAGGGGCAGAAATGTGATCAAGGCAGTAGTCATCATGAGCCCTAGTCTATAAAGGTGTAGGTGTTTGTATCAAAAAACAATGCTATGATGGTAAGAGCGGTCATTCATAGTGGAAAAAGTAGAATGATAGACCTCTAATCTATAAACACCAATAACACTAGTGTATTCAAAGTTACAATAATAAATGACTTTGATTCTTGAGAATACAGTGCACAAGGTGATCATACAATGAAGACATCTAGTTCTTGAGCATCCAATATATTAGCACTCAAGTTATTTCAAAAAACTATATCTTTTCATCGTATTATCTTCAATTGCATCTATGGATATTTTGTGCATCTACATGTTACAAGATGCATCTACAATGATTTATGTGTATTTTCAAATCCTAATGGGCTCATCAATAGTAGAATGTATGACAGTGAATGGCATGAAGAATGTGTTGTGAGACAAAGGCTAGAAATGAAAACCCAAAAGGGCAGAGAAACAAGCTTTATTTCAAGGAAAAAAAGAATGTGAAAACCCTTGACACTAATAGTGCAGACCCAGAATGGGTATTGAGGCTGAACTGAGTATAGAGAGTTTTCTTTCATTTTTCTAGAATGCATATGTTGGTGCCACGACATGTGGTTCTTTTATCAAGACACACAAAATGAAAACCAAGGAAAAGCATGTCCTTATTTTCTTTATTTCAAGCACAAAAATAAAGGAGCCCTTGACCTATATGATCCAGGTATGTGCAGGATCATCATGGAAAAACTAGGCCCTTAAGTGGTGATAAAATTTAGAAAAAATAGAGTTAGGAAAGATAATGCTATGAGATTTCCACAATCCATAATGTTTAAGATTTTTTGTTTCTAGATATTTGATTGTGTTTTAGTTTTTGCGTCAACGTTTCAGATCACACTTAGTTATCCATCATTAGGATGATAGAGAGCATAAGGAGAGGAAACTTGATGTAAAAATATGAATAATTTATCTATATTATTTAAAAAATATGTAAGAATAGAATCTATAGCAAATTGAATGTAGTTTCTAAACTACTAGGTTTATTTAAAAAATATATATATATATATAGTGAAAATTTGAAATTTGAATGTAGTAGTACCTAAATTTTAGGGGAAAAATAAGAAGTAGGTGTCTTTCTGACCACCTTAACTTCGTCAAGACTTCATTCTTTTTTTTTTAATCTTATAGTATGCGAAGCATAGAATGTGATTCATGTTTTAGATTCAAAAAATGTGATACCATTTGAAAGCTATAGATGCTTTTCAGTTAGCCTAACAATCAGGACTTTAGTCGTAATTCAAATAAAAAATGAATAATAATTATTTATTAAATTCAAAGTAAAGCATAATTTATATTGGTGGAAAATTGAGAATTTCCATTAAAAACCATTTTCGTTTCATCAATTTTGGGTAAAAAAAGAGTCATTAGCCACATACCCTACACATACACATCAAATCACCACTTTTTGGCCCATCATGATCTTGCACATACCCATCCATGAGAGAAATATGTAGAAAATGAAAAATAATTTCATTCATTTTCTACCACAATCAAGCAAGAAAGTTTCCTTTTCTTTCAAAGTGAGGGGAAAATATGGTATTTTATTGCAAAAGATGTCTTATTTGTGTTCTCCCAACATGAATGAAGTAGAGAAAATCTTCAGATGCAACATCCACAAAGCTCTCTTCAATCAAACCCTAATCATGGCAGCATAGTAGAGTGTAGGTGAAGAGTGAAAAAATGAAATGTATTTGCATAAGTTTGGAAAAGTTTGTTCCTAGGGTTTGGAAACCCTAAGATATGTTGTCAAGTTTAACGAATTTTTTCCTTTTTTAAAAAAAAAAATTGTCATAAGTTAGTACCTCAACCTTGTTCTGCCTAGCAAAAAAGTGTATTCCCTAACATCTTACCTTAACTAATGCATTTTAGTTTATCTTCACGACATAGGCTGAATCATGGCCTTTTACTTTGAAATGTAAAAGACATTATTAAGTGATGCAATTATAAATCATTTAATCAATGTTATTTAAATGCAAGATGAAGTTATGTTTTCCTTTAGTTTGTGATCAAAGGGGGTTTGTTAAGGGTTAATAACTTGGTGCCAAGCATACAGGGGAGGTTGAAGGAGGTTGGAAAACATGTGGAGGAAGTATAGGAGTGGTTTGACTTTCTTTTGGAGTAGGTTGAGAGCATCTTGGAGCATTTTTAGGTACCTTTATGGTGAGATAGGTCAAAGCTTGACCTTTTTTCTCATTTTTGGAGCCTTTTGGAGGGAATTTGAGAACTAGATTTTAGGATTTTTTGTTGCATACGACCAAGGGAGTTTCTAGATCCTATTTTTGTGCAACCATTTGGAAAAGTGTATAGTAACTTCAAAGTTCATTTTTGAAGTTAGTTCTAATTATTATTATTTTTCTACCTTGTGACCTTTGAAGTTCTCTATGGAAAAAATATTGTATTTTGTAACTCATTTACAAGTATGTGCAACAGTTGTAACACCTTTTTGATCAATAAGATAATCTATTTTACCTTCTCATTTGTCATTTTATTGTGAAATCATTTAAAATGGTTGATGAAATATTGTGGTGGAAATATTTTCCCTTTGATTTTGTTGTATTTTATTCTCCTTTATGTAGTTAATATGAACTATTGCAGGTCATAACATGTGTTGAGCTAATTTAGGAGAGAGTCTAAGTTGTGAAGACATTTTTTACTTCCTTCTAGATGTTGTCCTTGACATATTTATCCTAGTTATGAAGCACTAATGCAAAGATATATGAAGTTTTGAGTTGTGTAAGCCACTGTTTAAGTTGTTGGTCATTCTTGTGTGTAAAAATAGTAGTATTATGCTTGGGATAATTTTGGTGTATCACCCATAGTATAGGTTTCATTTCACATAATATTTCTTACCCTTTTCCTCTACAAGTCTATAGAAGAGTTAATTAGGTGAGTACCTTAGGAGCCAGCCTTCTCTGGAGGTCCATTCCAAGTTTAGGCAACCCAAAACCTAGGAATGTTCCCATGTTTAGGGGACTCCAAAGTGATAAGTTATGCAACTTAGCTAGAGTGTAACTTTGAGAGACAACAATTAGCATGCTCTTTAAATTTAATTTATTCAATTTCAATTTTTAAATGCAAGATTAGCAAATTTAGTTTTATGATTTTAATAAAATTTCAGGGACACAGTGTTGATACTAGATAGACTGGCCCTACACCTTCTTATTACTCCACCACATCTACTATTGAGGTAGGTAACTAGTAAATAATTTTAAATTTATTACATTTTAATAACATTGTTATATGAATGGTATTCTAATATCTAATTTTGGATGTTGAATAGGCTAATAAATTGGTGGTTTCGTGGGAACACCTCCCAGTGCTAGTGGATTTAGAAAAACCTACATGCACGTAATATAATAAAGAGTTTAAGTAACAAATTGTACTTAATAGATTTGTGTAGTTTATATTCATATCATTGATTACATTGCATTGCACATCTTTCTAACTCAAAGAATTACTTCACATTCTATAACTAATAACTAGATGTTGATAGATGAGAAAATTTCAACTACAATATAGTTGTTTAGAAAGTCAACATAAGTAGTGATGCAATTAATTCACATACCATAAGTAATAAGTAGGAGTAGCTTCCAATTACATTTTCTTGTCATGGAATTCCATGAGACCAAATTTTATTGAGGAATCTTTTCAAATAGTTCGCTGCCTTGTATATGCTATGGATGCTTAGAAGAAATATATGAAAGAATAATAGTAAGCAATAGCATAGAAAAGGCAATAAGTTGTTTGAAAAAATGCCTCAAAGAAATGTGGTCTAATGGTGATGTCCATCACCATGAGACCCAATTTATTTGAGGCATTTTTTCAAACAACTCACCACCTTTTCTATGCTACCACATTTTCCATACATGTCTACCAAATAATTTTATCAAACAGTTCATTTCCTTGCTACTTTGGCTAAAAGACTAAAAAAAGTGCTTTCCAACAAACTATGGATGCTTGGAAAAAACTATCAAAGCATAATAGTAAGCAATAGCATAGACAAGGAAGTGAGTAGTTTGAAAAAATGCCTCAAAGAAATGTGGTCTCATGTTGATGGAATGCCATTCCATCACCATGAGACCACATTTCTGTTATGATTTAGGTGTCATCAACCTTGTAAATCCTTTATTTTATTATTCTCGTAAATTTTTTTGTACATTTACCCATAAGAGGTGAAACTGTTTGACCAATAGTGGTGAAAGAGACAATGTAAATGCAGTGTTACCGTTATCGTTTATCCTTTTGGAAAAGGACAAATTAGCTAGGTGTCCCACCTTGGAATCTTCTAAAATAAGGTTGTTGGGTCAAAATAGGGTGTTGTAAGAGCACCTATGACATGCATGCAAGTTGTCATAAGATGCTATGACAGTATGACAGATTCCCTATGACAGAATATGCTATTTTTAGACCTAGGCGCCCATGCAAGAAAGATGCCTTATGACAACTATAAGAGAATTTGTAAGAGGATATTTTTGGTATTTTTTGACCATTTCAAGGAGGGAGGCGTGGGTTTTTCTAGGTGGTATTGCTTCCTATTGTTTGGTGAAACCATGGTGGTTTTCATCCTCACAAATCTCTATATATTGGGGCCTTGAGCTAGAGTTATTAAGATTGAAGAATTCAGTTTTGTAGGGTAACAGGGTGCTGTCGAATTTTACAGGAATTGATAAGAGAAGTATATTGTTATATGTAATATTTTAGATTATTAGTAATATACTTGCCTCTCTTTCGGTGGTGGAGTTTTTTCCCTTCGGGGTTTCTCCATGTAAATTTGTTGTTGCATGTGTTATATTGTTCTATCTCTCTCTCTCATTCTTTCTTCACACTAAGGCTAAGGTTAATCTACATATTTCAGATTTGAATTCACACATTTAAGTTCATATTGCAAGCTTTCTTCACCTTATTTTTCAACATTTGGTATCAGAGCTAACAGTTCTTTTAAGGAAGGGACGCTTTCCTTTTAAAGTGTTGAAGGTTTTTTGCTACAGTGGGAGCTTTTGTGTCGTGGGTTTTGCAGATTTGAGAAAGATTGCATACCATGGCCTCCACCTCTCATCTAGATATTGAGAAGTTCAATGGAACTGGTTACGAGATGTGGAAGTTGAAAGTGGAGGATCTTCTTGAGGAAAGAGATCAGTGGTTACCAGTTTCAGTTGAAAAGAAGCCATCTACTTCAACCTTGTCGGATGAAGATTGGAATAAGTGAGAGAAGAAGGCTCGAGGTACTATTCGGTTGTGTCTCACAGATTATTTCCTCCTGAATGTCTCTTCAAAAGACACGGCATACAAGCTTTGGAGGAAGATAGGTGAAATCTAGCAAACTAAGAGTTTGTCTAACAAGTTGTATCTCAAAAGATGTTTGTATTCATTAAAGATGAAGGATGGTGAATCTATTGCTGAACATTTGAATGCTTTTAATTTGATTATAAGTCAGCTTGCATCTATTGATGTTAAAATAGAAGATGAGGATAAATGCATTTTATTGATTTTCTCTTTGCCAAAATCTTGGGAAAATTTAGTTATTGCTATAACAAGTGATGGTGTAGAACCTAAGATGGATACTATTATTCCCATACTTCTTTCAGAGGAGATGAGGAGAAAGACCATGCACAGTGACTCCCAAGATGCCTTGCATGTGCGAGGTAGGCCCAAGGAGAAAGAGCCTAAAGGGGATAAGAAGAAGGATAAGTCTAAAGGACGATCTAAGACCCCTGGAAAGAGCAGAGTGAAGTGTTGGAACTGTGGTAAATAGGGACATGCGAAGAAGGAATGTAGAAACAAGAAAAAGAATGCAAATTCCTCCACGGAAAAGTCCTCTGATAATGGTGATTCTGATGCTTTGATTATTTCAGCTAACACGGTTTGTAATGATGGTTGGCTTATTGATTCAGGTGCTTCCTTCCATATGACTCCTCATAAGGAGTGGTTTTCTACATACAAATAATATGATGGAGGAGAGGTCTTCATGGGTGATAATAGCTCACAAAAGGTTATTGGTAAAGGAAAGGTAAAGTTGTGTTTCAGTGATGGGAGGGTTAAAACCCTTGATGATGTTTTACATATTCCAGGACTTACAAAAAGTTTAATTTCAGTTTCCAAGTTGAATGATTCTGGGATATATGTGACATTTGACAAGTTTGGTTGCAGGATGGTAAGGGGAAGTTTGGTGATTGCTAAAGGATCTCAGACAGGGAATTTATTTACGCTTCATGCCTCTACTTTTTGTAACTCCTCTTTTGTAACTAGCACTGAAAATGCATGTATGTTGTGGCACCATAGATTGGGTCACATTGGTGAAAAAGGTCTTAGGACCATACTTGATAAGAAACTAGTAGACGGTATTTCTGATTATTTTGTTGGTAAAAATGATTTTTGTGAGGATTGTGTGTTTGGTAAACAAAATAGGTCATCATTTCCTAAAGGAACTAATAAAGCTAATGGATTGTTAGAACTTATTCATTCGGATGTGTGTGGTCCAGTGGATACAGATTCTTTGGGTAGATCTCATTATTATGTTTCCTTCATTGATGATTACTCAAGATATACTTGGATTTATTTTATGCATACAAAATCTGAATTTTTCACCAAATTTAAGGAATTTAAGGCATTGGTTGAAAAGTAAAAAGATTATAAGATAAAAGTATTGAGATCTGATAATGGGGGTGAATATTGTTCTAAGGAATTTGATGAGTTTTGCAAACATGTAGGAATTGTTAGGAAAAATACTACACCTTACACACCCCAACAAAATGGGGTAGCAGAAAGAATGAACCATACATTAATGGAAAGAGCTAGGAGCATGTTAAGTAGTGCTAAGTTAGATAAATTCTTTTGGGCAGAAGCTATTGGTACTGCTTGTTATTTAATTAATAGATCTCCTTGTAAAGCTCTTGTTGATAAAACTCCTTATGAAATGTGGTTGGGTAAAAAGCCTTTAGTTTCACATTTAAGGGTCTTTGGTTGTGAGGCTTTTGTTCATTTTCCTTAGGAGAAGCGGTCTAAATTGGATCCCAAATCTCAAAAATGCATCTTTGTAGGTTATGGCAAAAATGTTAAAGGTTATAAACTTTGGAATCCACTAACTCAGAAGATGATATTTTCTAGAGATGTTATTTTCAGGGAATTTAGAGCTAACTTTGAAGATGTGCAACCAAAGGAAAAGTCAAAGATAGTGTATTTTGAAACTAAGAAAGAAGATGCACATGAGGAAGAACATAGAGATAGACAAGAAGATGGAGAAGAAGAAGAGAGTTTTGAAGAATCTGTTGTAATAGAAGAAGTTGAAAACAAT
Organism: Sequoia sempervirens; assembly: GCA_007258455.2. Taxonomy (NCBI): domain Eukaryota; kingdom Viridiplantae; phylum Streptophyta; class Pinopsida; order Cupressales; family Cupressaceae; genus Sequoia; species Sequoia sempervirens. Next base: position 15,353 of record VDFB02128136.1, on the reverse strand, counting down.
GAGGATGAACATGAGGAGGAACCTCTTACTCCACCTTTGAGAAGATCCACAAGACAACGAAATCCAGTTGACAGGTATAGCCCACTTGATTTTCGTTGTAAATTTGCTTTGTTATGTACTGATGATGAACCTAGATCTTTTAGGGAGGCTCTCTCTTCAGAAGAATGTGAGTCTTGGATGCAGGCCATGCATGATGAGATGATGTCATTAAAAAATTGTGACACCTGGGATCTTGTTAGTTTTCCCAAAGGAAGAAAGGCCATTGGTTGTAAGTGGATATATAAAAAGAAGTTTGGAGTAGATGGAAAGTTGGAATGGTACAAGGCCAGATTAGTGGCCAAAGGCTACTCCCAGAGAGAGGGAGTTGATTTTGGTGAAATATTCTCTCCTATTGCTAAGTTAACTTCTATTAGATTCCTTTTATCCATTGCTGTTGCTTATGATTTAGAAATAGAACTAATGGATGTTAAAACTGCTTTCTTGCACGGGGATCTAGAGGAAGAAATTTATATGCAACAGCCTGACGGTTTTGTTGTGAAAGGAAAAGAACACTTGGTTTGCAGGTTAAAAAGATCTCTATATGGTTTGAAACAGTCACCTAGGACATGGTACTAGAAGTTTGATGCATTTGCATTAAATATGGGTTTTGTTAGAAGTGAAGAGGATCACTATGTTTATTTTAAAGTTATTGATGATCAAATACTGATTATTGTCTTATATGTCGATGATATGTTGTTCATTGGTAACAATAAGGAAATGATTAGGGAACTTAAAACTCAGCTTTCTGGCACATTTGATATGAAAGATATAGGGGCTGCTAAATATATTCTTGGGATGGAAATCATTAGGGATCGAGTTCACAAAAAGCTTTGGTTAAGTCAGAGTAAGTATGTTAACATTATTTTGCAAAGGTTTAATATGCAGGACTGTAAACCAGTAAACATTCCATTTCCTATTGGTACTAAGTTGAGTTTAGACATGTGTCCTAAATCGGATGATGATATTGATGAAATGTCTAAAGTTCCTTATGCTAGTGTTGTCGGTAGTTTAATGTATGCAATGGTTTGTACTAGACCAGATATAGCCCAAGCAGTGGGAGTTCTAAGCAGGTTTATGTCTAACCCTGGTAAAGAACATTGGACTTTTTTTAAAAGGGTATTTAGATATTTGCAAGGCACTTCTGATTACTGTTTGGTTTATCATGGTACTGAAAATGTTGATAAGTCATTGGACATACAGGGTTTTGTTGATGCAGATTAGGCAGGTGACTTGGACAGTTGAAGGTCCACTAGTGGCTATGTGTTTACTTTGTTTGGAGGAGCAGTGAGTTGGATGAGTAAAAGACAACCTATAGTTGATTTGTCTACCACTTAAGCAGAGTATATGGCTTCTACACATGCCTCTAAGGAGGCAGTTTGGTTACAAATACTTGGTAATGGTATTGGTTTTGATTGTAGGATAGTGAGGATCAGATGTGATAGTCAGAGTGCCATATGTTTGGCTAAAAATCCTATGTATCATGCTCATACTAAGCATGTTGATGTTCAGTATCACTTTGTGTGAGAAATGGTTGAGAATGGACAAGTCTTGATTGAAAAAGTTGACACTTTGGATAATGTTGCAGATTCTCTTACGAAGCCAGTTACCACAGAAAATTTCTCTTGGTGCAGAAAGGCCATGGGTCTTGATCACTGTACTTAATTCTATGTAATTGTATCTCTATGGGTATAATTTACAATGTATGATGTCAAGTACGAGAATGTTAGGATTTAGGTGTCATCAACCTTGTAAATCCTTTATTTTATTATTCTCCTAAATTGTTTTGTACATTTACCCATAAGAGGTGAAACTGTTTGACCAATAGTGGTGAAAGAGACAATGTAAATGTAGTGTTACCATTACTGTTTATCCTTTTGGAAAAGGACAAATTAGCTAGGCGTCCCACCTTGGAATCTTCTAAAATAAGGTTGTTGGGTCAAAATAAGGTGTTGTAAGAGCATATATGACATGCATGCAAGTTGTCATAAGATGTTATGACAGTATGATAGATTCCCTATGATAGAATATGCTATTTTTAGACCTAGGCGCCCATGTAGGAAAGGTGCCTTATGACAGCTGTAAGAGCATCAATAAGAGGCTATTTTTGGTATTTTTTTACCATTTCAAGGAGGGAGGCATGGGTTTTTCTAGGTGGTATTGCTACCTATTGTTTGGTGAAACCATGGTGGTTTTCATCCTCACAAATCTCTATATATTGGGGCCTTGAGCTAGAGTTATTAAGATTGAAGAATTCAGTTTTGCAGGGTAACAGGGTGCTACCGGATTTTATAGGAATTGATAAGAGAAGTATATTGCTGCATGTAATATTTCAGATTATTAGTAATATACTTGCCTCTCTTTCGGTGGTGGAGTTTTTTCCCTTCAGGGTTTCTCCACGTAAGTTTTTTGTTGCATGTGTTATATTGTTCTATCTCTCTCTCTCATTCTTTCTTCACACTAAGGCTAAGGTTAATCTACATATTTCAGATTTGCATTCACACATTTAAGTTCATATTGCAAGCTTTCTTCACCTTGTTTTTCAACAATTTCTTTGAGGCATTTTTTCAAACAGTTCACCACATTTTCAATGCTACCACATTTTCCATACATTTCTACCAAATCATTTTATCAAACTACTCACTTCCTTTCTCCTATGGGTAAAAGCCTAAAATAGGTGCTTTCCAACAAACTATGGTTGTTTGGAAAAAAATCTATCAAAGAATAATAGTAAGCACTATCATAGTCAAGATAGTGAGTAGTATGAAAAAGTGCCTTGAATAAATGTGGTCTGATGGTGATGGAATTCCATTCCATCACCATCAAACCACATTGCTCTGAGGAATTTTTCAAATAACTCATTGCTTGAAGAATAGAAACCAACCCTTTAACCAGAATTCCCCTCCAAATTCTTTTCAAGGTCCTCATCCTCATCCTCAATTTACCAATGCATGGAACCTTTTACCTTTTATTCCACTTGTTCATGTCCCCACCCCTCCCTCTTCATGTCATGATCACCCTCCATCTCATAACCAAGACCACACTATACCATCGACCCCATCCCAACTGGTGCTAGCAATGGGAAGGAGGGTCCTCAATTAGAACAGTCCTAACCATGCAACAAGAGTAACAAAACATAAACAACAAAAAATATGGAGGAAAATGTAGATGCACATATTCTTATTAATAGAAAATTCATTTACATTCGACCAAAAACATCTAGGCTTCAAGATTCGGGCTCACATGCCTCTTACAAAATATTCAAAAATACAACATTATTATATGCTCAAGCTTGCAAGCGAAAATCAAACTGGAATTCTTATATTACATTCTATGTGATTTTCTTTTCCCCCACATTTTTATATCTATTACAAGCTTTATATCACATTTGCAGGTCAAGAAACATCCATGTCGACCAGGAAAATAATTACAATCTCCAAGAGGAAAATGTAACAGATACTTGAGTAGGTTGGTCTTCAATTTGAATTCTTTGTCGCAGGTGCAAGGGAATGAAGTGTGGATCTAAACTGAAGGTTGGAAACAATCCAAGGAACAATTAAAATTACACCATCAAGATCAACAAGTCACAAGGATGATCCACAAATTATCTGATAGTCATTAGGTTTGAGAAACTATTCTGGTCCCAGATTAGAAAACTGCCACTTATTTTAGAAGCAATAACTTGCCAGAAAATATCCAATCAAGCTCAAATCTTGGGATAAGGAATAAGATCATGTTCATGAGATATACTGAGATCCGTAGGGTCTAGTGAGAAAATATGATAAATCTACCAACCATGAACTCAACAAGAGTAAAAACAAAACAAAATTGACAAGAAAATGTTTTTGGTTGATGCAAGATTGCCAAGAACCAAGGATGCTCCTGCATCAGACATCCAGGGTTAAAGAAAAAGTGAGTCCCTCACTTTGTAGGGGCTAAAGGAATACCAAGATGGTCTACCTTAGCTTGAGAAATCCATGAAGAATCCTCAACTGGTCTGCCCTTCCACTTCAAAAGATATTCTTTGTATTTCCTTCTATGAGTCTTCCTTCCATCTCTGCTATCTAGAATCTCTTCAATCTCCTCCAACTACTGCTTTGGAAACTGACCCTCCAACTCTACTTTGTTGTCTTTACTAAATTCTACTTCATGATACTAATATAGATCTATATTTTTGAATATAGGCAATATACCCATGCCATCCGATAACTCTACTTCATATGCATTTCCTGATTCAAACTTCTTAAAGATCTTACAAGGACCAAACTTCCTCATCTTCAGCTTATTGTATGTTCCTACTGGAAATCACTCCTTCCTCAAATATACCATCAATTCATCTCCAACTTCAAATTCCTTATGTATCCTCTTTCTATCTTCTACTTATACTTCCAGTTCATGTCTTCCAATTGTTGTTTCACCTAAGTATGCACTTTCTTCATATGTTCTGCAAAGTCTTCATCTTTTGCACTCCTCTTATCTTCCATACTGATGTCTCTCAATTCTGATATACCTCTAGGATGAACTCCAATAACAATCTCGAAAGGTGTCTTCCCAATACTTCTGTTTACTGAATTATTGTAGGCATACTCTGCTTGTGCAAGAAACAAATCCCAACTTCCGATTTTCTCTCCAACCAAACATCTCAACAAATTTCCCAAACTCCTTTTACTACCTCTATTTGTTTATCAGTCAGTGGGTGAAAAGTAGAACTGAACTTCAAATTTGTCTTCAACTTCTTCCAAAGTGTTCTCCAAAAGTAACCAACAAACTTCACATCTCTGTCTGAAACAATACTCCCAGGTAACCTGTGCAATCTTACCACTTCTATGAAAAACAAATCTGCTACATGTACTGCATCTGTTTTCTTCTTACAGGGTATGAAATGTGCCATCTTAGAAAATATATCTACCACCACAAATAAAAAATTAGTACCTATCTGTGTCTTTGGTAATCTAAGTATGAAATCCATGCTTATGTCTTCCCAAGGTCTCTTCGGAACTGTCAATGGGTTATACAATCCAACATTTTGACTACCTCCTTTTGCAACTTGAAAAAATCTACATCTCTGTACAAATTTCCTAACATCGTTATGAATCTGTAACCAAAAATAGTTCTCACTTACCAATGCTATGGTCTTATCAACTCCAAAATGTCCTGGAAATCCTCCACTATGCTTTTCTTTTATCAGATTCTCCCTCATTGAACTCTGGGGTTTGCACAACTGATTTCTTTTGAACAACATATCCTCTTGTATGAAATTATCCAACCAGTGAGTCTTATCCTCCAAATTAGGTTCTTTTCAAGCTCTCCAAGGTTCAATAAAATCCGCGTCTTCCTCATACAAGTTATTTAATTAATCAAATCTAATACCTCTATCCTCATTCCTGTCAGCAAATTCCTTATTCTACTCAATGCATCAACAACTTTATTTGAATTTCCACTTCTATGCTTCAGAACAAAAGTATAGCTCTACAAGAATTCTATCCACCTCATGTGTCTTTGATTCAACTTAGCTTGACTGTTCAAATACTGCAAAGCTTGATGATCTATATACAACACAAATTCCTTAGGTAACAAGTAATGTCTCCACTTCTTCAAAGCCTTAACTATAGCATAAAATTCTTGATCATACACTGAATATCTTCTCCTAGCAACATTCAACTTTTCACTGAAATAAGCTATAAGTCTCCCTTCTTGACTCAACACTGCTCCAATTGCACTTCCACTTGCATCACAGACTACTGCAAATACTTTACTGAAATATGGTAACGCCAATATAGGCTACTCTGTCACTTTCTTCTTCAACAGCTCAAAAATTTTGTCTACTCCAGATGTCCATCTAAAGTCCTTCCTATCTATCCTCATTGTCTCTGTCATAGGGATACAAATAGAACTAAAATTCCTAATAAACTTTATGTATAAACTATCCAATCCATGAAATGATCTCACCTCTCCAAGGCTTTTCGACGTAGGCCACTCAACAATTGCTCTTACCTTCTCAGGATCCATCTTCAATCCATCCATAGATATCACAAATCCCAAATACACCAATTCCTCCTTCATGAAACTACACTTCTTAATGTTTATCAACAACTACTCCTCTCTCAGCCTCTACAAAACTTATCTAATATGCAACAAATGTTCTTCCCTACTCTTACTGAAAATCAAGATGTAATCCAAATCAAAAATCAAAAATTTACCCAAGAACTTTTTCAATACCTCATTCATTAACTTCATGATAGTACTCGATGCATTTTTCAATCCAAAGGGCATCGCCAACCATTCATACAATCCTTCATTTGTATTGAATGTTGTTTTCCATTCATCTCCTTCTCTGATTTTGATATGATGATATCCAATTTTCAAGTCTATCTTTGTAAAATATATGGCTCCACTCAAACAAATCATAATGTAATCCATCCAGGGTAAAGGAAATCTCTACTTCATTGTGATCTTGTTTATTGCTCTAGATTCTGTACACATCCTCCATTCTCCATCCTTCTTAGGTGCTAACACAAAAGGTACTGCACAAGGGCTTAAGCTTTCTTTGATCAAACCTTTCCTTAGCAATTCTTGCACTTGTGTATTCAATTCCTCATTTTCTGCAAGTGTCATCTGGTGTGCTACTTTATTAGGTAGACTAGCTATAGGAATCAAATCAATACAATGAATAATACTCCTCATAGGTGGTAATCCATCAGGTACATTGTCTAAAATGATATCCTCATACTCTATCAACAACTCCTTTATCTCCTCCAGGTGTTCTTCTACATGCTTCAGATCTCCAGCCTTCTTAGGAACTAAGGCATAACACACATTCTTGTGTCTCAATCCATCAAGGAATCTCCTCCCATCAACCAGACAAATTCTAGCATTCGTACAAATTTCAACCTTAGGAACATCTTCCAAAGGCATCAAAATATGCTTCATCCCATTAGCAACAATAGTATATACATTCCTTCTTCCACCGTGAATATCCTGTCTATCATACTACCAAGGTCTTCCCAACAAAACATGGCATACATCCATAGGCATAATATCACAAAAAACTTCATCATGGTAATTTCCTATCTTCAATTTTACCAAACATTGTTCACTTACCAGAATCTTATGTTCATCTTGAATCCAAGCTATCTAATAGGGATTCGGGTGTTTCAGTCTCCCCATCTTCAATTTAGTCACCATCTCCTCAAAAACTAGGTTCTTAGAGCTTCCATTGTCAACAATCACCTTACAACATTTTTTGACTACTTTGAATCTAGTTTAGAACATATTCTTCCTCTGCAATGGTTCTTTCTTTATCTCGCTCTGACATAATGCTCTTCTTCTCACCAACACTTCTCCATCTTTCAGTCTGTTAGATGACTCAACATGATCTTCTTCAATAAGGGTTGTTCTTCTACTATTTTTTGTCTTCCTACTTGTCTCACTTTTATTACATTGAAATACTCTATGCCCTTCACCTCCACATTTAAAACTAGTTCCTCTAAATGTTCGCTTCTCTTGTCCTTTATCATCTCTCCTATAACCTTCATTCCAGTAATCACCATATCCCCCTCTTCTATAATAGTTTCCATCACCTCTAGGGAATGAATTATCATTCTTGCTAACCTCCTTATCCTTATTCGGATTTGGGAAAGATCATCTTCCTCCTCCAGTAAAAGTTATTCCTCTCTGAAATCTTCCACCTCTTCCTCTCTGTCTCTACTCATGTTTTTTATTTAGCTTCTCCTCTACTTTCAAGGAACACTAATATGCCTCTTCCACACTCTATAATTTTATCAAACTAATCTCATCATGTATAGAAAACCTCAAAAGATTCACATATCTAGATACCTATTCAATATCATCTTTTGAATGTCTAGATTTGATATTTAATCTATAAAATTCTTCAGCATACTCTATTACACTAGACTCCTTATGCTTCAAATTTTGCAATTTCGAGAACAAACTGATCTGATAGTCTACAAGCATGAACTTTGTCTTCAACTTATTCACCATTCGATCCCATGACTTTATCTTCTCTTTTCCTCTTCTCTGCCTATCTATCTTCAAATGTTCCCACCAAAGGGATGCATGTCCTTTCAACTTTGTACAAGCAAGCTTCACCTTCTTATCCTCAGCAGTACTTTCAAATTCAAAATATTTTTCCATCTCAATAATCCAATAAAGAAATTCCTTAGAATCCAACCTACCATTGTAATCTAGTGGATTGAAATGTGGTCTGGTATTAACCCTAGTTAGGGATCTTATGAACCTCTCCTCTTCCTGATCAAGGCCAGTTTGATTCCTCCTTCTCTTTCTTCAGGTAATTCTACTTCTTCATCACTCGCATCGTCAATTGGTTGACCTCTTCTCTGGGCCATTTCGACTACATCTAATCTGGTAGTAATCCCTCGCAACATATCCATTATTGCTTGGTCTACATTTCTACGCGCTCCATTTCCTCTACCATTTCTTCTTCCAACCATTTTTACACAAGTCCTCTGTAGTTGTAGGTTGAATCCTCAATCCGCCACCCCACAACAAATCTTCAATAGGACTCCGCAAACTATGATGATCTCACACGAATTGAACCTCACTTTGATACCAACTGGTGCAGATAATAGGAAGGAGGGCCCTCAATGAGAACAGTCATAACCATGCAACTAGAGTAACACAACGAAAACAACACAAAATATGGAGTAAAATGCATAAGCAAATATTATTATTCATAGAAAACTTAGTTACATTTAGACAAAAACATTCGGGCTTCAAGATTCAAGCTCATAGGCCTCATATAGAATATTCAAAAATATAGCATTTTAATATGCTCAAACTTGCGAGCGAAAATTAACCTAAAATTATTCTATTGCATTCTATGTGATCTGGTTTTCCCCCATATTTTTCTATCTATTACAAGCTTTATATCACATTCACGTGTCAAGAAACATCCACATTGGCCAGGAAAATAATTACAATCTCCAAGAGGAAAATGTAATGGATACTTGAGTAGGTCGGCCTTCAATTTGAATTCTTCATCGTAGGTGCAAGGGAATGAAGTGTGGACCTAAACTGAAGGTCAATAACACTCCAAGGAACAATTAAAATTACATCATCAAGATTTTCAAGTCATGGGAATGATCCACAAATGATCTAATAGTTGTTAGGCTTGAGAAACTATTCTAGTGCAGGATCAAAAAACTTCCACTTATTTCGAAAGCAATAATTTTTCAGAAAAAGATTCAATCAAGCTCAAATATTGGGATAAGGAATAAGATCATGTTCATGAGATACACTGAGATCTATAGGGTCTAGTAAGAAAATATGTTGAATCTACCAACCATGAACTGAGCAAGAGCAAAAAAAAAAAAAAACTGAAAGGAAAATGTTTTTGGTTGATGCAAGATTGCCAAGAACCAAGGATGCTCCTGCATCACCAACATAATACCATAGAGAAGGAAATGAACTATTTGAAAAAATTCCTCAAAGAAATTTAGTCTTATGGTGATGGAATACCATGTCACATTTGTTTGTAATGGTATTCCATCACCATGAGACCCCATTTCTTTGATGCATTTTTTCAAATAGTTCACTACCTACTTTATGCTACCATAGTTATCATGCATGTCTACGAAATCATTTTATCAAACCGTTCACTGCCTTACTGCTATTGGAAAAATCCTAAAAATAGGAGATTTTGAACAAGATATGGATAGGGAAAATTATAGTAAGCATGATAGTCATAAATATATAGTTTAAGAAGTACTCAAAATTTTGTTCATTATCTCATACATTATAAGCTGTGATGTGGATCACTATTCTAGATTTCATGATTGAATAATTTGTTATTTTATTTTTTAGATGTTAGAAGCATATATACCTCTAAATGTTCATAGGGAAATGGAGCTGAGTGTTTCATCTACTATAGACTCCTCAATGGCTCTCATGAAGGAGGTATGAGGAAGATTACTAAATTTCAATTTACATTTGTTGTTATAGTTGTTAGCTAGTGAAAAATCAAACCATTATTGATTCGTAGTTTATTTCTCTTTGGATTATTTCTACAGGGCTTTAGAATGCCACAACATGGGCATGTGAATATTTCCCTTGAGGAGAGAGATGGTCTATTAGTGGTAAGTGATTATGTTGTTAAATAGATCATTTTTTATAATGTAATTTCTATATATTAATGTCTTTACTTCTTATCGTAATAGATAAAGCTTGAATAGGAGCTAAACCCTAGGAGTACCAGGAGCACTCCTTGACCTCATAATAAACAAGTGACAGACCTGTCACCATCTGGCTGACAAGAAAAGGGTAAGAATATATTTCAATAGGATTCAAAGCAATGAATTTTGATTCTAGAGCTCTTGTTGTATTCCTATATGGTATTTTTGTACATATTTTGTATTGTATATATTTGACATTGTATGCCTATATGACATTCTTGTAAGCCTATATGGCTATTTTGTATATATTTTAAAATTATATCGGCATATATTGATGTATTCCTACATGGCTATTTGGTTAATACAAATCTTTTTTATCGATGGTGTCTATATTTACATTATAAATCAATGGTTCAATAGGTATGAGTTACGTGTGTTTATTTGCATACTTTACAACTTACGTGTATACTTTGTGACTTACGTGTTTTCATGCATATACCTTTTTTTCATGTGTATACCTTGTATTCATGCATATACTTTGTATTAATTTGTGTATGCTATATATTTGTGTGTATACTTCAAGGCTTACATGTTTTTGAGTACTTGTGCTTCCCTTATTCACATGTATGCTTGACTTATTCACATGTATACTTATTAATTGGTTAGACCTAGCATTGATCATTGTTGTCCTTCATGGTTTGTCTTGAATATTTATTGATTGATGCAAAACAACTTCAATATTTCTAGGAATACTAGTAGAGTTACAAATTACAAAATTGCACAAATTGAAAAGAAAACATTAACTATAAATAAATGCACTAATTATTAACTTGATAATTGATTAAGAATGAGTATAATATATATCAAGAGATGATCCTTCTAGAATGGCAACTACAAACTAGAAAATAGGAAAATCATTCCCAATACTTTGAAAGCAATAATCCACCCTAAATTGCAATGGGAGAGAAGGCTTATTTAAGATGTTTGAGTAGTGTATTTCCTAATTCTCCCTTGTTCTTACATATCTCAATTCAATTTAATTCAAAGAGTTCCATCAAATGCTTTATTTAAAATCAAAAAACATGTTTTCAATTGGTATTCAATGAGGTGTTTCATAAAAGGACTCTAATATATTTAATTTTTTTTATTGGAATAACTAATTAAGCAAAAGATACTTAATCTTTACAACACTTGCGAAACATAATATTCATATTAGATGATGAGTAGTTAACTTCTTGAAACATTATCATACAAACATTTATCTTGAATGGTCTTTAAACATTTTCATGACATAATCCTCACAGTACAGAATGAACTGTTATGTTCTTGATCCATCACCATATAAACATGTCAAAAAATGTATGTCAACTTTTTGCAATATTATTTTTTGTATAGGAAATCGACTTGGGAGATATCTTTATAATTTATAATACAAATAAGAAAGGGACTCAAGGGTGGAAAATTTATTTATCACACCAAATAATAAATGTACATGAGAGCATCACTTGTTTCTGTTAGACTCTAATTTTCAAGCACAAATGAAAATGACAAAATGCTTCACAAAAAAAGTTGTTAATTGAGGAAAAATTAAATGTTTCTAAGTTCCACAATTGTACGCATTTACAATTGGTTGTATATTGTTTTAAGAGAAAGGAGGATAATTAAAAAATGTCTTGCACTTGCTAGAATTGAGGATGATCATATGCTTTTTTTGTGGAGAACTCAAACTTCTCAACCATCATGTGTATGTTTCTCTTTTTGATTTTTTTGCATGCCATCATAAGGGATCAAGTTGGTTGAACATAGGTTAGAGAAATTCAATGTGTTTGGGTGAAAAAGATGACCATTCCTAGTGTAAACATACCTATAGGGATGCGTTGGAGCAATTTTTTTAGTCACACAAGTTTTAGAACAAAAGTTGCACCACTTTGCAACTTTACACTACTTGCATTTGAAACTTTTTCCATCAAGTGAAAACTGGACACCATGAGAAGATGACTCTGAGATTACAAAAACTGAGAGAGGTTATTGTAGAGGGACCCAACCTAATCCCATAGGCTTAGATGAAGAGTTTGTAAGCATCATGGTTTTTGATTAATAGCCCGTTAAAGATTGTTTCCCTTTTACACATTAGACCCTTAAGGGATTGAGTCAATTGAATGTAGCTCATAGAAATTTCACATGTTTGATTATGAAGGCCTAGTGTAAACATACCCATCCAAATGTGTTGGAACAGTCTATTTTCTCACACAAGTTGTAGAATTAAAGTTGCACCACTTTGCAACTTTACACTGCTTGCATTTGACAGTTTTTCCATCAAGTGAAAACTAGACACCACAAGAAAATGACTATGAGATAAAATACCAAATAGTGGTTATTGTAGAGGGTCCCAATTCTATCTCATAAGCTTAGATGGAGAGTTCATAAGCATCTCGATTTTTGAGTAATAGACTGTCAAAGATTGCTTCCCTTTTGCATTTTGGACCCTTATGGGATAGAGCCAGTTGAATGTAGCTCAGAGTGATTCCATGTGTTTGGGTGCAAAAGAGGGCCCATGCCTAACATAAACATACCCATCCAGACATGTTGGAATAGTATATTTGGTCACACAAGTGGTAGAACAAAAGTTGCACTACTTTGCAACTTTACATTGCCTACATTTGACACTTTTTCCATGAAGTGAAAACTGGACACCATAGGAAAGTGACTCCGAGATAACAAAAACTAGGAGAGGTTATTGTAGAGGGGACCAACACGATCCTATAGGATTAGATGGAGAGTTTGTAAGTTTCATGGTTTCTGAGTAATAGCCCATCAAATATTGTTTCCCTTTTTCACTTTGGACCCTTAATGGATTGAGCTGATTGAACATAGCTTGAAGCGATTCCAAATGTTTGGGTGTGAAAGAGGACCATGCCTAGAATAAACATACCTATTTGGATGCATTGGAATATTCCATTTGGTCACACATGTTTCAAAAAGAAAGTTGGAATATTATTGTTAGGAAAATAATAAAAAAGATGAGTTAAAAGAAAAAAAAAGTTCTTAGGGAAGAAGTGTGGAGTAGTAAATATTGATGAGCATGTGGTTTCCTCATCGATAAAAGAAAAATATTAGAAAGCAAGGGTTGATCAAGAGAAGTAGAATGTTGAAGTTAGGAATGAATAAAAAGTTGAGTAGAAAATGGATAAATCAGTAGAACAAAATGTGGTAGTATATGATCTTCCCAAGTACAATTTAGTTGACATGTTTCACTTGCTATCACAAGTAAATGTTTCATTTCCTCTATTAGAGATTATGAGGATTGAGGAACATAAAGAGAAGGTATTTAACCTTATCAATGGTGCAACTATAGCCTCTGGTGAGAAAAAAGTGATTACTCCACTTGAAATGAGTAAATTGAAAATGAAAGTAGATGTTGAGAGTATAAGAAATAATATTCCTCAAATATTTTTGGGTGCCACATTGACTACATGTCCAAATCAAGTGGATTCCTTTTATGGGACTCTTATGATTGAGGACAAGTTGATAAAGAATTGCATGAATGATTTAAGATATTCTTCAAACATTATTCTAGTAGAGATTATTAAAGAGCTTAGATTAAAGATTAATAGGGAATATGTGTTGAATACACAAAACAACTGAGAGGGGGGTAAATATTAATGGGAATGTGTTAAAAGAAAAAGGAAAATTTTTTAGGGAAGAAGTGTGGAGTAGTAAATATTGATGAGCATATGGTTTCCTCATCAATAAAATAAAAGTATTAGAAAGCGAGGGGATCAAGAGAAGTAGAATGTTGAAGTTAGGAATGAATAAAAACCTGAGCAGAAAATGGATAAATCAATTGAACAAAATGTGGTAGTATATGATCTTCCCAAGTACAATTTAGTTGATATGTTTCACTTGCTATCACAAGTAAATGTTTCATTTCCTCTATTAGAGATTATAAGGATTGAGGAACATAAAGAGAAGGTATTTAACCTTATCAATGGTGAAACTATAGCCTCTGGTGAGAAAAAAGTGATTACTCCACTTGAAATGAGTAAATTGAAAATGAAAGTAGATGTTGAGAGTATAAGAAATTATATTCCTCAAATATTTTTGGGTGCCACATTGACTACATGTCCAAATTAGGTGGATTCCTTTTATGGGACTCTTATGATTGAGGACAAGTTGATAAATAATTGCATGACTAATTTACGATATTCTTCAAACATTATTATAGTAGAGATTATTAAAGAGCTTAGATTAAAGATTAATAGGGCATATGTGTTGAATGCAAAAGACAATTGAGAGGGGGGTAAATATTAATGGGCATGTGTTAAAAGAAAAAATGAATTTGTTAGGGAAGAAGTGTGGAGTAGTAAATATTGATGAGCTTGTGGTTTCTCATTGATAAAAGAAAAGTATTAGAAAGTGAGGGTTGATCAAGAGAAGAAGAATTTTGAAGTTAGGAATGAAGAAAAACCTAAGTAGAAAAAAGATAAATAAGTTGAAAATTTTGTGGTAGTATATGATCTTCCCATGTACAATGCAGTTGGCATGTTTCACTTGATGTCACAAGTAAATGTTTTAGTTTATCTCTTAGAGATTATGAGGATTGAGGAACATAAAGAGAAGGTAGTTAACCTTATCAATGGTGCAACTATAGCCTCTGGTGAGAAAAGGGTGATTACTCCACTTGAAATGAATAAATTGAAAAATGAAAGAAGATTTTGAGAGCATTAGAAATAATATTCCTCAAATATTTTTGGGTGCCACATTGATTGCATGTCCAAATCAAGTGGATTCCTTTTATGTTACTCTTATGATTGAGGACAAGTTGATAAAGAATTGCATGATTGATTTAGGAGAGTCTTCAAACATAATTCTAGTAGAGATTATTAAAGAGATTAGATTAAAGATTAACAAGGTATATGTGTTGAATGCACAAGACAACCGATAGGGGGGGTAAATCATTTGTACCTTAAATCTTCAAAACCCTCATTAAAATTTAGATCCACATTCATTCATTAAACCCTAATCTTTTTATGATGAATTAACATTAAAATAAAATAACATAAACTAAAACAACTTAACACTATATACAAGAGAACACCAGATTTATGTGGAAAAGGGAAGAAGGGAAAAAAACATGGTGAGGATTAGCTCACAATATAAGTAATA
>VDFB02128135.1:0-13617 GCA_007258455.2 Sequoia sempervirens | reverse complement strand
ACTCTTTTAAACGAGCTCAAGTGTTCTTTGTTGTAGGCTCGGGAATGGTACCATCTTTTAAATAATTATATATGGCATCATACCATGCATTCAAGCCATCCTTCATTAGTGTTAACACATCTTCAGATTTATCATTGATTGAGGGTGTCATCATGGGATGAACTTTGAACGTAACATCCTTTGACAGATCTAGAGGATTTATAATAGAAGCAACACTCGCCATTGCATCTTTGTTCCAATTATTTTTTCATTGTATTTTATCAATGGTGAATGAGTCAAATTGTGCCAACAAGATCGTTATGAGATCCTTATATTTTGACAATTTGTCTTGTTTAGTTTGATAGTCTTTGTTTATTTGTTTGATCACCAATTGTGAATCGCCAAAGATCTTATTGTCTTTGATACCCATGATTAAAGTAGCACCCAATCCATATATTAACGCCTCATATTCAGTTGTGTTATTCATCCATAGGAAATTCAATCGATGCAACAAGGGAAGAGGATTTCCGACAGGAAAAATTAATATAACCCCAGCACTAGAGCCTGTTCTACACTTGGATATATCAAAGTATAATTCCCATGTAGAAACCTTTGTTTTCAACACACTATCATTAGGAAAGAATCATTGTCGGGTAGTGCCAAAGGAGAAGGAGCATCAACTAAGTGGTTGGTCAAGGCTTGACCTTTAATGGCTTTTTGTGAAACAAATTTAAGGAAAAACTCAGTCAACAACATTACCCATTTAGTTAAATGTCCTAAAAAGTCTATTTTGTTAAAAAGATGTTTGAGAGGATCAAATTGATGCAAGAGCATCTACCAAAAACAACAATTCATCAGGGTACTTCAGACCTAAACACGCACTGAGAAGATCTCTTTGTAACGTCATCAAAAATTCTCTTAACCATTCACCAAAATATTTCAATTTCACTTGAACCAACAAGGCCATCAACAAGCCAAAAACATCACATCAAGCATAAACTCACCTATCAAACCATTAAACATTCTCATTTGATTGAAAACAAAAAAAACCTAATTGGAATCTCTAAAAACAATCCATACTTTCATCATGCACCAATTTACTCATCTTTGCAACTTCCTTTACAAGGAAAAATAACAACCATCCATACATTCTTATTACAAAACTGTTACCAAGATTTTAAGAGCCTCATAATCATCATGCTTCTAATGGAAATAAACCAATAACATATTCAAATAACTCTGATTTACCAGGTTTATTGATTCTCACTTTCCATTCACCATTTTCACAAGGAACCACATACACCAAATCAACAAGTTAGCCTCAAGACATTACTCAAACCATTGACACACCTTTAGCAACATCTTTTAAGCTGTTTCAACACAAATTCAAGCACTTATATCTTTGATTTTTTAGAATTTCACTATCCTTGCATACAACCACTCAAACCCTAGTAGCATAACACCTTAACAAAAATGTCTATAACAAAAAACCCTTGTTGCAACTCCAAAATATATTCACTAATACAGGAACCCATTTTTTCCTAGTTTGACATATCTCAAAACCAAATACTCTTGTTTTGGAACAAACAAAAAAAAACTTGATTGTACGCTACAAAAACCCATCAATTAGCCCTAATTTACAAATTAAGTGGTTTTTAATCTTCACCAAAATATCAAATGTCTTCAAATAGTCCTTTAACCAGTCACAAAACTCAAGAATCATCCACTATTATGGGCTAAGGAGCTCAAATAAATGATGTTCTTTAAAACCCTTAATAATAGGCTTTATTGACACACAAGAATGAGGGTTTATTATATATACCCATTACAAACCAAAAAATTCTTTGAAAATTCTTCCAACACATTGGAATAAGCCTACACAAACTATAAAAAGCTTCTTACACCCTTCATGCATGCCTTTTCATCGAATACCACCTTGGAGCCATTCATTTTCTTTGGAAAAACTCTAAATTTTTGTCAAGACAACAAGTTTCACAATGTAATCTCACCTTCCCATGCACATATCAACTCACACACACAATAAAAATCCTAAAACTGACCTACTGCACCAATCTATAGGCCTAATTTGGTGGAGTAGCCATTCCAAACTTGTTAGACTCTCAAAACCTCAATATTGATGGTTTCAACCGAGTTAATGAAAAAGCAATCCAAACAAAAGTAATACTTACAGGATTCCCCTTGAAAATGGTTTCAAATGGAAGATGTTTCCCTGTGCTACTTGAAACAACAAGAATTAAGGCCTAAAATAACTTGCAGACTGTACAACTCAAGGGACAATAGAAAGAAACTTTGAGATTCAAAAAATAGGGTACTTTTATTGATACTAATCTTCAAGATTACAAGAATGAATCATTTGCTCGCCTTCTCAAGCTTTTTAAAGATGTTTCCAAACAATTAACTACCTTTTCAACTTCCTTCACTGACCAAAACCATTATTTTTCCCTCATGACCCTTCAACTTCATGATTTTGTGCTCTTTTTGCTTTCTTTTTGCATTATTGACAACTTTGCAATATTTAGCAACTTTTTGCATCTTTTTTGATATTTTTACAAACTTTCATTTTTTGACCTTCTAGACACCTATAAAGACTAAATTACAATTGAATGGGCTCTCACATGGCCATTTACAATTCTTTATGTTTGAAAATTCAAATTTCTAAAAAAATGTTTGATGCAGACATAAAAACATAAGGTGCTCCTGCACCATACAACCCGAACCAACAAAAACTTTCCAAGTTGCATGGAAACATATTGTATTAACTTTGCTTGTACATGTAAAACAACTTCAAATTCGTCTTGGACTATTTCTTCTTCTTTACACTCTAAATCTTGTACTTTCCTTTGTCTTTTCCTTCAACTCTATCTTCATCACCATCTTCACTTTGTCTTTTCCATTTATCTTCATCTATTCCTTATCTTTCCTCTTGCCTTTATCTTTTTTTCATCGGGTTCACAATCACTTTTCTCCCTCAAAAGGACACAGGACTTCCCTTTCACCACTCTCAAATTTCCATCAACTTTTCCTCAACCAAGGACACAGGACTATCCTTGCAAACTTTCCTCTTTCTTTCACAATTCATCCTTGACCTTCTCTGACCAATCAATTTTTCATCTTCTCAACTACTCCCACCAATGGAGTACTCTTCAGGCTGCAAACTCAAGTGCTTCTTCAGACAAGTATCCATCTCTTTCTTACTACCTCACAACACAACTCAACAACTCAACAAACCACGCAAGTTCCTCCTTTCTTCCAACTTCTCTCAACTTTCTTCTTCCTTTTCTTGGCAACAACTAGGTTATCTTCTCAACCTACACAAACTCACTTCTCTCTACAACTTAGATGGATCAAGCACCTGCAACCAAACTTAACAACTCAACATCAAAAACAACTTAACCAACTTATCAAAATCAACCAGCTTTGATACCAATTGATGCAAGAGCATCTACCAAAAATAACAATTCATTAGGGTACTTCAGACCCAAACACACACTGAGAAGATCTCTTTGCAATTTCATCAAAAATTCACTTAGCCATTCACCAAAATATTTCAATTTCACTTGAACCAACAAGACCATCAACAAGACAAAACATCACATCAAGCACCAACTCACCTATCAAACCATTAAACATCCTCATTTGATTGAAAACAAACAAAATCCTGATTGGAATCTCTGAAAAACAATCCATACTTTCATCATGCGCCAATTTACTCATCTTTGTAACTTCCTTTACAAGGAAAAATAAAAACCATCCATACATTCTTATTACCAAACTGTTACTAGGCTTTCAAGAGCCTCATAATCATCATGCTTCTAATGGAAATAAACCAATAACATATTCACATAACTCTGATTTATTAGGTTTATTGATTCTCACATTCCATTCACCATTTGCAAAAAGGAACCACATACACCAAATCAACAAGTTAGCCTCAAGACCTTACTCAAACCATTGAAACACCTTTAGCAACATCTTTTAAGCTATTTCAACACAAATTCAAGCACTTATATCTCTGATGTTTTAGAATTTCACTGTCCTTGCATACAACCACTCAAACCCTAGTAACATAGCACCTTACCAAAAATAGGTATAACAAACAACCCTTGTTGCAACTCCAAAAGCTATTCACTGACCTAGGAACCTATTTTTGCCTATTTTAACATATCTCAAAACCAAATTCTCTTTTTTTGGAACAAACAACAGAAAAATTGACTGTATGCTACAAAAACCCATCAATTAGCCCTAATTTACAAATGAAGTGGTCTTTAATCTTCACCAAAACATCAAATTTCTTCAAATAGTCCTTTAACCAGTCACAAAACTCAAGAATAATCCACTATTAGGGGATAAAGAGCTCAAATAAATATTGTTCTTTAAAACCCTTAATAATAGGCTTTACTAACACACAAGAATGAGGGTTTATTAGATATACCCACTACAAAGCACAACCTTATTTTAAAATACTTCCAACACATTTGAATAAGTGTGCAAAAACTATAAAAACCTTTTTACACCCTTCATGCATTCCTTTTCATCAAATACCATCTTGGAGCCATTCATTTTCTTTGGAAAAAATCTAATTTTTTGTCAAGACAACAGCTTTCACACTGTAATCTCACCTTCCCCTACACATATCAACTCACACACACAATAAAAATCCTAAAATTGACCTACTCCATTGATCTACATGCCTAATTCAGTGGAGTAGCCATTCCAAACTTGTTAGGACTCTCAAACCCCAATATTGAGGGTTTCAACCGAGTTAATGAAAATCAATCCAAACAAAAGTAATACTTGAAGGATTGTGAGTGTTCCAAGACCTTCTTGCACAACTAACTAAGAAGACTTTTCCCTGTCTTCATCCAAGAATCTAATAGTTTCTAGATTCTTGTTAGGCTTAGATAATTAACTAAGTCCTATTCCAACTCCCTCTCCAAGAGTTTCACCTTTGTAAAGCCCCTGGAAAGACTACACACCCACTTTGAACTAGAAACTTCCTGCTAATTCTAGAAGACTCTAAGCAACATCACAAACCCTGAACCGGGACAGGTAAGGGTGAAAAATACCGGAAACATCTCCATGTACATCCAACTAGATCCATCTTGGGAAAGTTTCCAATCTCTTTCTTACCGATTCCAGATTTGGCCCGAAGAGGCCTAATTCCTGTAGCCCTTTGACAGTGGACCTTTTCCTCATTCCCCGCCAAACTTTCTAAACAACCCGAAAAAAATTCCACATTTGGATACCCTTTTTGATCCTCTAAAAGATTCATAAGGTTTCAGACCCCTAAGCCTTCTATACACTAGTTTCCTATTATCTAGGTCAAATAGGGCTAAAAGACCTAATTGCTAGGATCCTAATGATTTCTTGTTCATTAACTAAACAAATGGATTGACAGGACCTCAATCCTTCTAGAATGCTAGGATATGACCATACCCTACCTAGAACTGTACTTGTTTCGTACTATACCTTAATCCCCTGCTTATATTTTTCTATTCTTCACTGTCAAACCTCTAACTGGGCACTCTAAGCTCGCCTAGGGTTTGCTAATACACATTGTTGCTCGAATCTTCATGACTCCTACCACTAAATATGTATAGACCAATGGCTCCCCTAACATATCCATCTAGTCTCAGGAAATTCTCGTGGTTAGATTTCATGGGGGAGCCATAAAAAGACTGACTGGTCAGGACATGACCAGTAAAACCCCTAGTCCTTAACTTATTTAAACAAGACCCTAATTTAACTCAAATCAACTTTCTTTCAAAAGGAAAAATGCTTAAATATTCCTTGTAAACACAAATCCAACACCAAATCAAAACATCTAACTCATTTAATAGCACTGTCACTCAAAGCATTCGGTGGAACATAGAAATTGCAGAGTTCTTCTATATCAACAAAACAAAAAACTTGATTACAAAAGATTAACTACTTGCATTCGAGCCTCCTCCTTTCATAGATTCCATTTACCATGTTTTTAGGGATGTTGGTCGATCCCCCCACTCCTATCTCTTAGGGGATCTAAGGTAATCGAGTTGCATGCAACATTTGCCATAATGACAAATGTTGTCACGACAACTTTGTAACAAATTTTGGCAACTTGTCTTTATGCCATCTTCCTAACTCTTAGGACCTCTTTCTCCTTGATTTTGAGCAACCAACTCCATTAACTACCTCATGGCATCTTTCTAACATCATTCATGTGTTTAGAACACATTTAAGACTCGATTCCCAATCTAAGTTACTAAGGCTAAGTAAAGCAAAAGTAATTAACAAAGACTAAACTATGGTGACCTTAGTCCTAATGACTAATTCACCTAGCCATAACTATGACCTTCTAAGGTCCAAAACAAACACACAATTACTCTGACTTGGCTAATGTCAGATACAAGCCAAAATGTCCTAACTATGGAGGTTAGCCTAGTCAAGGTTCCCCGCACTGTGGATCCCCTTAAAAATGAGCCTAAATGGAAGATGTTTCCTATGCTACATGGAACAACAATAATTAAGGCCTAAAAACAACTTTCATAATCGTAAAACCTATACAAAGGAAAGAAACTCGAGATTCAAAAAATAGGCACTTTTATTGATGCTAAATCTTCTGCGATTACAAGAATGAATCATTTGCTCGCCTGCTCAAGATTTTTAAAGATGTTTCCAAACAATTAACTTCCTTCACCAACCACAACCATTATTTTTCCCTCATGACCCTTCAACTTTATGATTTTGTGCTCTTTTTGCTTTCTTTTTGCACTATTGGCAACTTTGCAATATTTAGCAACTTTTTGCATCTTTTTCATATTTTTACAAACTTTCGTTTTTTGACCTTCTAGACATCTATAAAGACTGAATTACAATTGAATGGGCCCTCACATGGAAATTTACAATGCTTTATGTTTGAAAATTCAAATTTCTACTTGACATAAAAACATAAGGTGCCCTTGCAACTCAAAAGTTTGTCAGTCATGACGTGTATTTCAGCATTTAGTAAATAATGTTACAACTCACTAGTAGTGAATACAAGAGGAAAACACTATTTTTCAATTGGTGTGTATCGCATTTCATAATTGATTAAATTTTGACTAATGTAATAAACATGTTCTTTCCATTGTCATATTGTTGAGCCAACAATGTTGTAAGAGCAATGGAAGATGTGGCTATGTAAAGGATGAATGGTTTGTTTGGCATAGTGGGTTGTAAAATGGGTGGAGTTGCAAGGTATTCCTTCAAACTCTCAAAGGCCTATTTACAATCCTCATTCGAATCAAAATGTGCATCCTTCTTGAGGAGATGTGTGAAAGGTAATGTTCAATCAGCTAAGGAGGTGACAAAAAGATAGATGGCTTGAATTCTTCCTTGTAACATGTGCAATTGAGAAATGTTCCTAGGAGGTGGCATGTTTATGATAGCATCAATTTTCTTTGTGTCAACCTCAATGCCTCTATGACTTATGATAAACCCTAAAAATTTTCCACTATATTTACTCCAAAGACACACTTATTTGGATTAAGGAACATGTTGTATGTGTCCATTCAAATATTTTTTGAAGGAAATTCACATTGCCTTGTCTTGTTAAGGATTTAGCGAGGATATCATCAACATAATCTTCCAAGATTTTATGTATGTAATCATGAAATATAAATTTCATTGCTAGTTGATAAGTTGCATCTGCATTCTTTAATCCAAAAGGCATCATAACCCAACAAAATGTTCCCCAAAAAGTTGTGAATGTTGTCTTGTATTGATCTTGTGGGTTAATAAATATTTGATTATAACCAGAAAATCCATCCATGAATGACAACAAAGCATGTCCCACAGTGGAATCCACTATCATGTCAATATTAGGAAGGGGAAAATCGTCCTTTAAGGAGGATTTATTCAAGTCACAAAAACCCATACATATCCTAATACAATTATCAGGTTTAGCAATGGTGACAATGTTTGAGATCCAAGGAGAATAATCAGTAGGTCAAATGAAACCTACGCCAAGGAGTTTTTCAAGTTCTCATTTAACATGCAAGGCTATCTTAGGGTTCATTTTTTGTATCTTTTGGCGAACAGGCTTAGCATTTTCAGCAAGAACAATGTTATGTGTCACTATCTTTGGGTCTATTCCTGGCATATCAGAATATTTCAAGCAATAATTTTAGGAAAATCATTGAGCAAGGTTGTAGTATCCTCTTGTTCATCATCATCAAGGCACTTCCCTATCTTAATGACCTTTTCTTTATCATCTATGTCCATTGGTATATCAATTGTATCTCCTAAGGGGAGTGCATTTGACTTAGGAAATTCAGGATCATATGGTTCTATGCTCATGTCTGTCTCATTAGTTTCAATATCTTTTTTCTTGGTACTAATCATAGCATAGGTAACTCTTCTCTTGGACTTGAAGATGTCTTATCAAAAGCACCTAACGTTTGTTTCAAGGCTTCATCACTTTCAACATACTCCCATGATGGTGGTAAATCCATATCGAGGAATTTAGGATGCTTTAGTGTAAGATTGATTCTTGATTTACATGTGATGGTGTTGATATTTAGTGATGGTCGTTGAGTTGCTTTTGTTGTTTTAGAAAAAGAATATCCCAAACCATTCTTTGTCTCTTGTGTATTAGGTTCTATAGGAATGTGAATTCCTTGATCATTCTTTCCACATCCTTTACCGTTATATCCCAATTGTTTCACAAGTGCATATCCTCGTCCATAAAATATTTCCATTTCCTTCGGGTTGGGTGGTTATTAATAATCTATCTCATCAAAATTTGTTGTGTACATTGTATTTTCTTCCAAATTAGATGAGATAGATGCTTGGGAATATTCTTCTAAATTCTGAGTTGACATAACCATGGGTTGTTCTTGTTTTTCATCCTCTTTTCATGTGATTATGTATTCACCCATGAATGAAGGTGTGAGTTCTAATGTACCCCAATCATCACCTAGCAATTTAGACGCAGGTTCTTCTTCTTTGCTGCTAGTCTCAAGGGGTTCTATATGAGATGTTGGAATTAATGTGTTCAGAGGACTTGTTCCTTTTTCAAGTTGTAAGCAACTTTCAGGCTCGAGGTCTATGTGAACTTGATAAACTTTGTTTTTATACATATTTCATTATTCGTTTAAGGGTCGAAGGCACCACATGCATCTCATGAATCCATGGTCTTCCCAAAAGAAGATTGTACGCAAGATCATAGGGCATGGCATGAATAGGAGTTTGAAAATTTTTCATTCCAACAATAATAGGTAAAGTAATTGCACCAAGTGGTTGCTTTCTGATATTGTTAGATCCTCTAGTAGATAAGGAATCAAATTTTATTTGTGATTTATCGACACGTAATCTATCTAGTAGCTTCACACTACATACATTAAGGGCAGAGCCATTGTCAACAAGGGTTCATTTGATGCCTATTCTATTGTATTGGGCAATTATCATAAAGGCCTCATTTGGCCTCCTTAATTCTAATGGAGGGAGCTCATGTTGATGAAAGGTAATGTCTATATTAACTACATTGATTCCTTGTATAAGAGCTGACACATAATTTGTGTTTGTACCAGGAGGAACCACTATTTGTTGCAAGGCTGTTTGGAGCATTGAATGATAATTTGGTGAATTCTGAAGAAGGTCCTAGAGGGATATCTTGGTAGGAGTATTCTTAAGGTGTTCAACAAGATCATAGTCTGTAAGGTGTGAATTTAAGTGAGGAGCACTAGGCAAGATGGGATGTGGTAAAGGTAAGGGAGTTGGGTTGGATTGTTGTGTTTGCATATTATTTCTAGTGTAGTGTGTTTGTGCAACAACACCATGCTTAGGTGGGTAAAGGGTAAACTTGGGTTTAGGTGGAGGTCGAGGTTGATGTGAAGTTGGATAAAGGATGAGTTTAGGTTGAATTAAAGTGACATATTTTGTTTTAGGTTGCTCAAAATAAACCTTAGTGGATGGATTTTGTGAGATGAAGTCCTCAAGGGCTTCATCTAACATGTGAAAGTAATCACTACTAAAAGGTTTGGGAGATAAGTTATCTTTGGTTGGTTTGGGTTTGTAATTACAAGCCTTAGTGGATGAACTCAGTGAGAGGAAGCCCTGTAGAGCTTCATCTAACTTATCCAAGTCATCACTAAGTTAAGAGGTTTGGATGATATAGTTTTCCTAAAGTGAAGCATTGTTTTTATTGTTTCGTTTGATTTTTGAGTTTTTTTGTTTTGATTTTTTGATGAATCTAATCTAAATGAACTAGGAACTAATGTTGAAAATGAAAATTGTAAGAATACAATTCTATCCATAATTTCCATGAAATTAAATAATGCTAATGCTAATGATTTGAATGTAACATAAAATATCTGAATAGAAACAGGAAAAGAACTGAAACAAATGAGAACTTAAGAAATTGTAAACTGAATTCTAAAAATGTTGATGCAAAATGTGTACTAGGACTAAGTTGCCCAGGGTGGAGAATTAGTCCTAGTAAGGGTATTTTTGAAGTTTTTTTTGAATTTTCTAATGGATATTGATGTGTTATTTTTGTATAATGCAAATCTAAAGTGTATATGCAAAATTTCAGTATTGTGGAAGGAAATGAAATGCAATAATAGAAGCTGAAATGAGCTTTTCGCTAATGCAATTTTAGAAACCCTAGAATGCGAAAAAATGAAAAACCTAATGCAATGTTGATGCAAGCTATTCCTAGGATGTAAATTCAATCTAAATTAGAAATAGGATGTTCTAAACATGGGTTCACTAAAATGAACCACAATTTTTTTTAGGGGCCTTCTCTTTTACACTTCTAGGGTTTTTCACCTAAAAGGATAAAGGTATCCCACAAAAACTTGAAGGTTAACTAAATATTAATGCTAGGATGATTGAAATATGTTTAAATGAAATGTCCTAAATTCAAAGAAATGATAAAAGAGATGAATTATTAATGCAAAACTAATGAAATGCAAGATGTTTGAAAACACACTATGATATGTAGAAAGATAGATTAAATGCAATAAAGAATAAGATAAAGATGATAAACAAAAATTATGCACTTGGAAACTAATGAAGGCTAAAATCAAGATTGCAGATACCTCTAAAATTCTAGAAAATTTGATTTTCTGACCAATTGGGACACTTATGCCAAGTTGGGCGACTTAGTCCCAAATCAGGGAAACTACTTAGGAACCTGTTTTTGCCAAATGGGTATCCAGATCTACAAAAACTTCTGGCATACAAGTGTAATGGGACTAAGTCTCCATTTTTGGTGACTTAGTCCACTTTAGATTTTCTGCAAATATGAAAATGGAAACGAAAGCCTATAGTCTGCACTCTATTTTCTGACAGAAACCCAAATCCAAACCTATTAAAATACCTACAAAATAGAGTATAAATTGATTTCTAATTGGGATTTTTCCTTCATAAAACCCTTATTTTTTATTTAAACCTTGAAAGAGATAAAATCTGCATAAAACCCTAGCCCTAAGTGTGTCTAAGACTAGGAAGTTTGAAAATAAGATGCAAACCTATTTTAACATGCAAGAATAAGATGCATAAATGGAATTAGAAAGATGTAAGACTCATTCTAAGACATGCTTAATCACATTAGAAATGAATATTAATGACATTCAAACCTTAGGCTCAAAATAGAGAGAAAATGGAAGATGGAATCACTTTGAAAACAAGTCTTTAGGATTGATTTGATGGCTAGTTGCATCTCCTCAACCTAGATTTCTCTATGATTCCCCATAGGAATCCATGATCAACTCTTTGCAATGTGATATCTTGAACAAAAAGTGAGCTTGAAGACATACAAAAACCCTAACTTGTTGCCCTAAAGCTTCAACTTTTTTGTAGATAGACTAATGAATCTTCTTGTGGAAGATATTTGACTCTTGAATTTTGAATTTACTTGTTTCAAAAATGACTTATATTGTGGAAAATGACCTAGAAACATATATTTAGGGGCATCAAAACCTAATTATCTATTAGTTTAACTTCATGGGCCAACATCCATCAAGAATTTGAATTAAGTTAGTGATTTTCCCACTCAAAAGTGAAAAATCCCTCAAAAGGGACTAAGTTGCCACCCTAGGCAACTTAGTCCTGGACCTGGGGTTTTTGAGGTGGGTTTTCTAGAATTTTCATGATTGGAATGTTTTTTGTAAGGATTTGTATGATTTGTGAGTGGAATGGGCCTTAAAGTCCAAAATAATGAGTGTTAGGGGCCTATAAATGCATTTTTAAGGGGTGCTTAATGCAACGGTATCTAAAATAGGACAAAATTAATCACATAATTGCCTCTTTCTTCAATATTATATAATTTTTTGTGACATGTGCCTAAAAGGGATATGACTTAGGAAAACCCCTATTAACTAACAATCAACAAGTTTTTCTCCTCTTGAATACATGTATTTAAATATTTATAGGTTGAAGATCAAGTGGAGAACAAGATTGGAGCAAAATTGTCAAAGTTGTCAAGTTGCAAAGTTGTCATTCATATTGCAAGAATGTGGAAAGAAGGCTACAAAATTTGTTACAGGTTTTTAGGAGCTAATAATCGAGGATCTAAGAGTGCAGATATCAAAGAACAGAACCCAAATCTCAATTTCTAAAACCCTAACAAGGACCCATTCGCCACTAAAGGTGAATAAGTCCTTTGTGACCTAAAAACAACCATTCTTGTAGTAAGGTACACATCATTCTAGCCTCTGAAAACTTCCCTTAATTTCATTACTATAATAGTTAGGATTGATTTCTAATTGTTATTTGCATCATATCTTGCACATAATTGCATGTTTTAAGGATATTTTAGTGATTCATCATTTTGATCAAATTATTTTGATGTGAACCCCCTCCTACCAACTTTTTCTACAAAACAGAAGGACACTTAGCTTACTAGACCATTTGCATCATCATCATAGAATCATATTAAAATCTTGTTTTTCTAGCACTTATGCCTTGTATGTTGTTTATCTTGCTTTGGTTTCATTACTATTATTAGTGATCTTACTAGGTAGTGTTGTGGCAAATAGATCGATGGAGCTAAATGTTTACATCATAATTAGTCAAAGTCTTAATAGTGATTTAAATAAACTATTGAAGGTTTAATGACTATCATTGGTTATTAGCATCTATAGTGGGTGGCTTTATAGCCACATGATCTATAGACTACAAATCACAACTAAAGGGCCCATGAGGGGTGAGGGTGTTAACCCTTAGGGCTATTCTTAACACTTAGCACTAAGAGATAAAGCACTTTATTTATTTATTTATATTTTTTTTGAATTTTTTTTAACAATGTACAATACCTATGTGTTAGGGGGTTGTATGACCCTCCTAGCAAAAAAAATCCTCAAAAGAGCTCATAGTACTAAAAGTGGATAAAGTTATAGTCAAAATCATTTATTCATCCTATTGAGCACAATGATAGAGTTTGTTTGAGTTGAAAGTGCTCCAATAAAAAGTTGTTCTCTAGATCTAAGCTTTAATCCCTTATTTTCTAATGTGATATGGTGGCCAAACTAAGTGAAACAAAATCCAAATCTAACTTTCTCAATCCTCATAGATGTAATGGAGAAACAAAAAACACTACCACTAGAGACATAATAGTTATCATCAACAAATCTCACCAAAAGCACACATACA
>VDFB02128134.1:0-11795 GCA_007258455.2 Sequoia sempervirens | reverse complement strand
ATCAATCCAGACACACAAGATGATATTATAGATGTGCAGTCTACAATAGAAATTGGTAAGGATTAAAGTACATTTGCTTTATTTGAGGTACTATTTAATAATTTTATGACTTAATCCACGAAATGATTCCATGGCCCACAAACGCCAAGTTTAAATACATAAGCCCAAAGTATGGAAGAGCCAAGTCAATTTCAAGGAAATAGAAAATAATAACTATAGTTTAGTCTCTTTTATTTAAGATTTTGTAGTATGAACATTAATATTTGAAAGATAATATCTTGATCATGGATTAACGTTGCAAAATAAACTTACCTACCGTTCAAATGTAGAACCGAAAGCAACCAGATGTAAAGCTGAGACAAGCCTATCTGGTCGAAAAAGAAGAGAAGATCCTCCAGGAGCAGATATTCCAGTAATTCGGCAGGCTGAAAATATAAAAGGTAGTTGGCAAACCACCTTACTCCTAATTTTATTCTTTATACTTTCTAAAGATTATGTTCTCCAATAACGACTATACTGTTCAAATATTTTACGCTTTTATGCAGATAGTGGAAATTCTTGGTCATGGATTCCGATAAGAGAGATGTTATTTGCCAGATATAGCCAAGGAGAACAGGATGCATTTTGTTGCTTTCAAAAGATGGCAACAAAAAGTAGAAAACTTCCTCGAGAGTGGAAACGCCTTATCACCTATCATAGATTGGTGTGGAATATTCTTTATCTAACAAGAGAAGCTAAGGATTTGGCTGGCTGGCAGGTACAGTTAATCTCATGGATATTTATATGCTGGGAGTGGCAGGATAACATGAATTTTGTTATTGAGGTATGTAGGCTTGTGTTGTTCACTATTTTGTTTGCCAGTTTGGAACTATACGTGAAAATAATTGGACGCTAACAAAATTTAAACTTCTTTATTTCTTGTAATCTTTCTGCAGAACTGGAACAACATTTGTGTTCTAAAAACCTCAGAACCCGAAGGGCCTTCACTTCAAATGATTGTAAACCATTTTATAGAACATGAGACGAAAAAGAATGATAAAGAAGAAAAGAAAGAGTCCATTCTTCCAGATAGTGTTCCTAAGAATAAAAATATTGAGAGTCAAAGCAGTAATAGAGAAAAAAAAAAATCAGAAAATTCTCTTACAGATAATATGGTGAGAGAAAATGTGGCTTCTCCTCTGTTTCAAGGAAAGACGAAAAAGAAAGAGGAGGAGGAGGTGGCGCCGATGGTGGTAAGAGAAACATTGGGCAACGTTGTGAAAGAACCTCATGCAGATGTATTGGACACAACTTTAAGAAAGGAAATTGATGACTTGAAAAAAGAAATGGAAGATCTAAAAGACCTGGTTATGAAACAATACAGTGGGAAGAATGAAGATGAGGACCAAAATAGAATGAAGCTACTGAATGGCATGAAGGAAGAACTGAAGGATCTCAAGGAACAAACAGTGAAACAATATAAAAGGAAGAAGGACAAGAGGGACGAGGAAAAGAGAATGAAGATACAAAATTGGAAGAGATTGAGATCAGCATTGAGCATATACAATGTTTCAATGGATGGCATTCTGGCTTTTCAAAGGTTTAGATTTTACTGCACAGCTAGGCATCTGTCGTGGCCTTTGCTTGAACAAGAGAACGAAGAACCTTGACAATTGTGAAAAATGATAGCTAGGTTTTCCTCTGTGCAGAGTATATACATGTGTGTGTTCTAAAAGCTTCGCGTCTTGCTTTAAGCGGGTGGCTTTTGTAGTGGTGTGAATGTTCTAGAAACAATAAACTTAAAATTTGTGTTTGAGACATCAAAAATAGGCTTTGCATTAAGATGTTTTTCTTTTATTCTTAGCTTCTTTAAAGTTAAGCGCGACTTCAATGCTGCTTCTTATGAGATGGATATTAAGTGTGTGTCTCATAAATGCAGGGGAAGTTTCAATTAATGATTGTTACAGAAAATGAGTTTTTTAATAGCTAAACTGTCATGGTTATATATATCTTTAGTTGATATGGGAAAATAGCAATCCCTAGGGTTAGTCTTACAACACCATGCATGCTAATAACCAAACAATCAACTTAGACTTCTATGAATAGTTGATGGAATGGATTAACCAGAACAAATATGATTTATCTCTGCAATCAATGAATGGAGACTTTTTGAGAAAGGTGCTTGATGGTGCTTGATATTATAATGTTTGACTTTAGGAAATGTGATTTTTATTTTTGGTCTAATTAAGCCTTTTGATGTCATGCTTGCTTTGTACTCTATGAAAAGAGCAATTTTGTGGGTCAATGCTAAATCGCAACCATGAGTTTAGTCCAGCATCCATGAACTCAACTCAATACTTAGCCCAAGTTTTTCTTATATGTTTTCTTGATCCACATTATTGTGCTTTACTCTTCCTATCAAGTTTGGGATTGGTAGTATTGGGAAATATTTTGGCTAGGTGAGTATGAAAGTAAAGTTGCAAGAGTAGTATTTATGTCTTAATAGAAAATAATATTGAAGAAAACAAGATTAAGAATATAAATTATTTCCTTCTCTTAAACACCAAATCTAAATATGTCACTATTAACTATTTCTTTAGTGCTTTGTGTTCCATGTAGTTAATTAAAAAGACAATTAAAGAAAAATATAAAATTGTACTTAAGATCTAAGAACCATGCCTTAGATCTTCCATGAATAGATCTACAAGACCTCATATTGAGTCGTCGATAAAAAAGAACACACATGCACTAAAAGATGAAAATATATTTATGCCCTTTCACACAAATCTCTCTAACCTTCTATATAGTGTAAATTAAAATTCAGAAAAAATATTCTTTGAATATACTTTAGCTTGATTTTCTCAAGATGAAGTAAGAGCTATTAAACAAAACCATACAAATGGGCATGGTGTCCAACATACATATCTCTTTAGAGATAAGGTATTGGCTTACATGGAATTTAAAGAGTTAAAAATAAAACTATGCATATTGGCAAGAGGAAAAAACTATCAAAAAGTAGATATAAAAATGTATAATAATGATTTAATATGTAGTGGGAGAATTGGTGGAAAATAAAAAATTTATTTTGAAAATAAACATATATGCAAATCAATATGTGAGAACTAGACATTCACTTAGAATCTCATACAAATACATTCCAATATTTAATTTTTTAATAATTATTCATGCTTTAATATTCCATCACTAAACCATATCCAATATAATCTCTATAAGGCCTAGTTAACCAATATTACACCAAAGCTAGAAAATGTATCTTCTAAAACAAATATAACACATTTACCCCTTGAAATATTTTATACATTTATGGAGGCACATGATTCATGAAGAGGCTTCAACATTAAAACACCTTCCCTAAATTTACAGTGTATAAAATGTTAGAACATAATGTTATTAGGGATCATATACCCTTATTAAATTTATATATTGTTCTCATATAAGGTATAAAACCTTATATATTATACGCTTTATTAAGAATGTCCAATTTAAAATAATTATAGTCTAATAACTATTATATTATTAAGTAGCAATCACACCTTAGGATGCAATAGGTGTGCCGAAGACATTAAAGTTATATATTACATCATCATCTTTGGCTGGAGTTCCTGAAAGGAACATAACTTTTGGAATTTCCAACATGTCTTCAGAAAAGAATCTTGGAATTTTCAAATTTTCCAGTTTGCTTTGGCACATTAGTAGATGTAGCCCTTCTTGTTGAAGTATATAAATAATTTATAATGATAATGATAATAATGTAAGTCTTTTATTTAAGAAGTTGAGATGTTTGCAGTCTAAGTTGGGGAAACTGTGAGAGGTAGAAGTAAAACTGTAAAAGTAATTTTTATATTTTAATGAGAGGGAGAGAATTGCATGTATGAATTTTTCTATACATTTCATATTATAATTGAATTGGGTATAGTTTTTTTTTAGTGGTAGTAAGGTAGTCAAGTTCATATATTGTTAATTGAGTTGGGAAAAGTTGTCAAAGTCTTGAGAAGAATAGTTCAAGGAGGAAAAAATGTTAAAATAAGTATCAAATTGAGAAAATAGCTCAAAAAATATCAAAGAGACTTTCATTGGTGAATTTAGTCAAATTGATAAAAGAAATCATATAACCTTTGTATCAATTTGACTATAATAGTCAATGCAACCCTCTTTCTATTGCTTGAAACATGTAAAAGAATGCATCATTCTTCAACAATGTAAAAGATGCAGCATTCCTCAACAATAGAAAATAATGCACCTTTCTTCAACTAATACACCCTTCCTTGACAATATACATGTTTATATCTTATATTTCCTATACTCTTCTTGTTGGAGTTAAAATGACACTGAGAGGGGGGGTGAATCAGTGTCTTAACTATTTGACTGAATTTTAAAATATTTAAACACACAGCTCAGATTTGATCTCAATATCATTCTGATTAGAGCATTCATGAGTTGAATGTAATCATTCATAAACAGAATTGAGAAAAATAATGACTCAACAGTGAACTGAAACAACAACAGCATAATAAACCAGAGAGAACACAAAAGAACAAAGAGGCACAATATTTTTCCGAGTGGAAAACCCTCCTGGGGTATAAAAACCACTCCCTAAATGCCTTCCAGGCTTAATCTTTTAATCAACTGTTCACAATGCCTTATAGGCTGATTTTTGAGCACCCACTCAAGGAGCATCAACCCCTCATTTAGAGATATCTATCTCAAGGAGTACCAACCCCTCAAATTATGTTTTGAACAATAGTAATGATTCAGAGGATTTCTCTGTTTTCAGTTAAGCACATATCTCTCTGTTTTCTCGTCTACAGAATACCTTAAAGATTCAATAACTGAATCCCTAAAATACCTCATAGAAAAGAAATTTACAATCTCTGCATTTTTATTTAGATTTTTATTGCAGAGTTTTATCATACATTTTCATACAGCCCAAGAATGATAATCTCAGAATTACAATAATAGCCGAACTAAAAACTTAGTTTTCTACTTCTATTTATAAATGCCAGAAAAGTAATAGACTTCAGAAGTAACAGCAAAACAACCAACCAAAAACAAGAGCCATTTCACCCAGCTTCTGAAGCTTGTGAGATTATTTCTTAGACAAATCTGTAACTCCCATGGCTCCATCAACCACAGTCAAACATCCAACCAGAGAGGCACATCAAACAAGCCTTCCATAGAGCTCTATAGAAACCGTTATAGTCAGTAGCAACAAAAACATAAACATTCATGATGGTGGCTAGGTTAGGGTTTGATACCTAGCTAAAAAGAATACGCTCAAAATGTTTGCCCTAAGTGACTTTCTTTTCAATTGAAGACACGTTATGCCGAAGGCAACTCTAACATTGCTAGACAATCTTATGGTTATCACTTTTTCCAAGAACCACCAGAGTTGGGAAGAACACATGGTGAATACATCATGCTACACCGATGGTCTTCCTTAGTAAAACATTCTTTCATTGAGACATGAGGAAGCTTCTTGCCGCGATGCCCTTTTTGTTTCATTCACAGTCACTGTAGCAAACAACTTTCGGGGAGACCTCTTGGAGAACAACCTTTGTCATTCCGAAAGACATTCAATACACATTGTCACCGTGACCAATGGTTTTTCTTACCGATGAGCCTTCTATCTTGTTTAATACTGTCACTGTAACCTAATGCTGTTGGGAAGATGTTTCATAGAATACATTAAGTTTCACCAAGAGCCCTTAATATTTTCCATCGGCGAGACCCACAAGGTTTGTTATGACATTATACCGAAGAAAAAAACCTTTGCTGATGAGACCTTTTTGAACATGGTCGGTAAGACAATATGTCTTTGGAGAGACCATATGCCGATTAC
Organism: Sequoia sempervirens; assembly: GCA_007258455.2. Taxonomy (NCBI): domain Eukaryota; kingdom Viridiplantae; phylum Streptophyta; class Pinopsida; order Cupressales; family Cupressaceae; genus Sequoia; species Sequoia sempervirens. The sequence continues at coordinate 5,956 of VDFB02128134.1, read as the reverse complement.
AACACTTTTCTGTCGCCAAAAGCCAAAGAGAAGTCCTGCCGAGATTCCAACGGTGGTCGGTGTGAATTTGCTCACTTGTTATGACATCACGCCAAAACCTTAAGCTCTTGCCGATAGACTTCCATCCACCACCGGTCGGTGTGACATAACTAAATCGCTATGACATTTCAACGAAGCCACAACCTTTGCCGATAGACTTCCATTTAGAAGCAGGTCAGGGAGACACAAGGGAATTGCTAAGACCTTATCTCGAGAACCTTGACTTTTGCTGATACGCATCCATTCACCATCAGTCAGTGTAACAATGCAATCTCACTGTGACATCATATCGATGGGATAATGCATGCCAATATGATTCTTTCCTATGTCGGTTGGTGTGACCAACCAATATTGTTGAGACCACATACCGACAAATTTAACTTATGCCGATATAACTACTGTCACTAAGACAATGAACAATGTCACACCAAAACCTGCCTGTAAGAAAAAATTAAATTGTTAAGACATCAGAAATGTCTTGCCAATAGGCAACTTAGACATTTCAAAGAGGATCGGGGAGACCCTTCCATACTCATGCCAAAATGTGAAAGCCTGTGAAATGCAAAGAGAACCATCCTGACAAGGAAACCAACTTACAAGCTTTGTCAATCACAGAAATAGCATTCATAGCTTGAACCAGAATTCTCATCACCATGAAATTAAAACATAACAAATAACTTTCTGTAATAGCCAAGAGACATCAAAGAAGTGCCATTGTAAATCATAAGGATCAGAGATTTTGTCATCAAGGACAAACCATAAACACAACTGAGATCCAACAAACTTCCCCTTTGTCCTTGATGGTAAAACACAAATGACTCTCCCCCTTTTTGCCTCAATGACAAAGAGTAGAAGAGAAGATCATGCATGCCATGAAACACAACTGAGAAGCCAACCAAAACATAATGAGAAATAGCTGCAAAAAAAATAGTAGTGTAGCAACCAAGATTGTAGGAGAGCTGTAAGTGAATAAAAAAAAAAATGTAACTTGCTCCCCCTAAGCAGTAGCTTGGAGATTCAGTAAAGTAATGATTGAGAGATAACTCCCAATCGAAGTCTCAGCCTTTCAAATAGCTCTTTTGCTAAGGGCTTAGTAAAAATGTCAGCCACCTAATCTTGAGATCCAACAAACTGTAAGCAAACTTCATTAGCCAAAACCTTTTCTCGCAGAAAATGAAACTTAATAGCAATATGTTTAGTTTGAGAGTGCATAATAGGATTTTTTGATATATTTATCGCACTAGTGTTATCACAAAGAATAGAAATAGGTTTAGGAACATTTATACCCATATCAGAGAGAGTTTGACTCATCCAAAGAACTTGTGTACAACATGAAGTGGCAGCAATGTATTCTGCTTCAATAGTGGAAAGAGAAATAGATACTTGTTTCTTGTTGTGCCATGCCACTAAACGATCACCAAGAAAGAATGCAGCACCACTGGTGCTTTTCCTATCATCCAAACAACCAGCACAGTCAGCATCAGTATAAGCAATCAAAGAGAAATCATTGCTCCTAGGATACCAAAGACCATAATCAAGAGTGCCTTGAATGTATCTAAAGATCCATTTAACAGCAGTAACATGAGAGTCTTTAGGCGATGCCTGAAAATGTGCAACAGTGCAAACCACCTGCATAATGTCAGGTCTAGAGGCAGTTAAATATAAGAGACTGCCAATCATTGATCTATATTCAGTTTGATTTGAATTAGGAGAATCATCAATTTTAGTAAGTTTGCAACCCGTAACCATTGGGGTGCTAACTGGATGGCATTCATCCATCTGAAATTTCTTAAGCATCTTTCTAGCATATTTGGATTGAGAAAGAAATATTCCATTCTCACATTGAGAGATTTGAAGACCCAGAAAGAAATTTAATTCTCCTAACATTGACATTTCAAACTTAGATTCCATTAACTGAGAGAACTTTTTACTCATAGTGACATTATTGCAGCCAAAGATAGTATCATCAACATAAATTTCAACAACTAAAATATCAGAACCTTCAATTTTAACATAAAGATTACTGTCTACACCTCATCTAACAAATCCATTAGAAATTAAATGACTGTCCAGCCTAGAGTACCAAGCTCTAGGTGCTTGTTTTAAGCCATAGAGAGCCTTTTTCAACCTGTAGACATGGTTAGGAGTATCTTTGCATATAAATCCTTTAGGCTATTCAACATAGACCTCTTCATCTAAATAGCCATTCAAAAAAGCAGTTTTGACATCCATTTGATAAATAGTAAAGTTTTTGTAAACAGAATAAGCCAAGAATATTCTGATGGATTCTAATCTAGCCATGGGTGTAAAGGTTTCACCAAAATCAATACCTTCTTGTTGAGCATAGCCTTTGCAGAAAAATCTTGCTTTGTTGCGAATAACATTACCATTTTCATTCACCTTATTTCTATATATCCATTTGCCTCCAATAACATTCTTGTCATCTGGTCTTGGGACTAAGTCCCAAGTTTGATTTTTCTCAATCTGATCAATTTCTTCCTACATAGCATTAAGCCAACATGAGTCTGTGAGAGCTTCATTAAAATTTTTAGGCTCAAACTGAGTAACTAAACAAAAATCAACTTGTGCCTTTTCATCAAATTCAACCTTTTCTTCTAGTTTGAACTCCTGCATATTTATCCCCAATAATCTGATCTTTGGGGTGATAAATAGCTAGAGTTTTCGAAGGAGCTTTTGATGCAACCTTTTCAGGACTTGCTTTTTCATTTTTAGGGCTTGCTGATTCAGCAATAGACTTTGTTGTTTCAGTTCCTTCTGAAATTATTTCAAATTCAAGTTCTTCTTCCTCATAATCCTACAAAGATTCAGCAATCAAATGTGGTCTTTCATCAAATTTGACATTAACAACTTCAACAATCTTGTTAAGCCTTTTGTTAAGGCATTTATAAGCTTTGTTGTGAGTTGAGTATACCAAAAAGATACCCTCATCACTCTTTGATTGAAAGCTCCCAAGGTTATCATCATCTTTCTTGATAAAACACTTCCAAAAATTTTAAAGTATTTGACAGAGGCAGTTTTTCCATACCATAGTTCATAAGGGGTGTGTTAGATTTCACCTTGGTGCCTAATTTCATTCAAAATGTATTAACTCCAGAGGAACAACTTCTTTCCAATACATATCAGACAATTTAGCTTCATCTAGCATGGTTCTAGCCATTTCTTTTACAATTCTATTCTTACGTTCAACTATCCCATTTTCTAGAGGTGTTTTAGTTGCAACATATTCTCTTTTAATACCATGTTGTTCACAGTAATCAATAAACTCTTGAGAGGTGAACTCACCTCCTTTTTCTGATCGAAGGCATTTAAGTTTTAGATCAGATTCCTTTTCAACCATTTTTCTAAATATTTTGAACCTTCCAAAGGCTTTTGATTTGTGCTTAAGAAATGTGACCCATATCATTCTAGTATAATCATCCACAAACAACATAAAGTATCTTTCACCATTAATAGACCTTGTTCTGGTTGGTCCACATAAATCAGTATGCACAAGTTGTAAAGGTTTTGAAGAAGAATGTTCTTTTGACTTGAAGCTGATTTTAGTTTGTTTACCACTTAAGCATTCTTTGCACACAGAGTTTTCTGGCTTGCTAAGAACTGGCAGACCTCTAACATTCTGATTTTTACTAATTCTAACTAGATTTTCAAAGTTTATGTGTCCTAATCTTTTATGCCATAACCAATTCTCTTCAATTTGGCCCATTAGACACATACCTTGAATATTGTCATTGCAAGATGAGTCAAGGAGATTGTACACATTTCCTTTTGTCCTCCTTCCAGCTACAACAACCTTTCCAAGCTTGTTCTTAATCTCACATCCCTGCAAATTAAAAAGAACATGATAACCACTATCACAGATTTGACTAACACTTAGAAGATTGTGCTTGAGACCTTCCACATAATACACATTATAGATAGGAGTGTCTTCATTCAAAAGAAGTGAACCTCTACCTTTAATTTGAATACCAGAGTTATCACCAAACTTAACATATCCACCTACATAATCTTCAAGTTTTATAAACTTGTCCTTATCGCTAGTCATATGGTTAGAACATCCACTATCTAGGACCCATAAGTCCTTTTTCTTTGAATGAAAAGCAGTTTGAACCAACATAGTTTGTTCAATGTTGTTGATAGTCTTAGGTTTCCAAACCTTTTTAATTTTCTCCTGTTTAGAATGCAGATCAGTTCTGCACTGTTTGACAGAATGTCCTAGAGTATTGCATTTAAAACATCTGATTTGTCTAACAAAACCATGGTGTTGTCTAAGACCAAACCTGGGTATTCTAGAATTCATAAGCCTACAAGTGCTCACCTTATGACCAAATTTGTTGCAGAAAAAGCAATAACCATAGAAAAAAGAATTGACATTGTATGAAGGTCTATTACCTTTAAAAAACTTAGCATGATCCTTACCAGATTCTGAGTGATTTGAACATGAATTTTTTACTTCAAAAGAGGGGTTTTGTTTTGCTTTGTCAGTTGAGCATTCACCCTTTTCAAAACCAACACCAAATTTATCTTTATACACCTTTTGTTTGCTAAGCATCTCATTCAGTTTTAGAGTGCTTTCATATTTTTCAATTTCCTTCCTAAGAAGGACTACTTCTTGTTCTAGTTTTTGAATTTCATGATCTTTGCAGCTTACAGTCCCTCTAAGACTAACTTCAGCTCTTTTAGCTTCTTCAAGCTGAGTTTTCAGAGAGATCAATTCTTAATCTGGTTTATGTTCTTGAATAAGAACTTGTTTTTTGAGTTTTCTGACCTCTTGAAGAGCACATTTTAGCTCACTTTCAAGATCTACTTCACCTTCTTCAGTGTCAAAGGTGTTAGAATCATTTTGCTGAGTAAATTCAGCCATGAACAAAGTTTCGACTTCATCAGCTGATGAGTTTTCAGACTCAATATCAAATTCATCCTTACTAAACAAACTTTTCTTCTTTTTAAAATTGAAGTTTTGTTTAGGTTTGAAAGCCTTCTTCTTAGGTTGTATTTCAGTTGTCTCATTGTCATAGATTTGATCATCATAGGGACACTTTGCAGCAAAGTGACCTATTTTTCCATAGTTAAAACATTTAAAGGGAAGTTTTCCTTATATTTTCTCTCTAACTCAAATCTCCTCAAAAAATGGGATTCTTTAGAATCTGACAACTCTGATTCACTGACTTTGACTTTTTCTTTCTTTTTAGTGTTAAAGGCAGTTTCTTTTCCTGTTGAATTGTTTTTTCTAGTTCTCATTTCAGAGGCAGTAAGTATTCCTTGCAGGCTGTCTAAGGTAAGCTGATCAAAGTGTTTCTTTTCTTCTAGGGCTAAAACCTTAGATTCAAATTTAGATGGTAAGGTTCTAACAACCTTTGTGACCACATCAAATTCATTAACCTCTTGACCTAGACCTTTCATTGAATTGACAACTTCATCAACTCTTAAGAAATATTTAGCTACTTTTTCATCATCCTTCATTCTCCAACTCTTCAAACTACGTTCGAGAGCAATTATTTTTGGACAATGATCTTCTCATTAATTCTTTGATATATAGTTTCAAGTTTTTCCCAAATTCCATGAGCAGATTTGCAATGCATGACTTTAATGAACACATATTTATTTAATCCACACAAGATGGAATGCTTAGCTCTGGCATTTGTTTCATACTTCTTTTTCTCAACAGCATCAGTGGGAATAGTGGCTGGTACATTGTAATCTTCTAAAACAATGCTCCAAACATCAACATCAAAAGAAACAAGAAAATATTCCATTCTTATTCTCTAGAACACATAATCTATTCCATCAAATAACGGAGCTCTAGTTACAGAGGCACCTTCTTGAGAATGTGCAATTAAAAACAAACTCCAAGACCAAGATCAATCCATGGTAATTAAACCAATCAGAGGACCCTATG
>VDFB02128133.1:0-18866 GCA_007258455.2 Sequoia sempervirens | reverse complement strand
CTTTTTCTTTCTGTACAAGTAGTACCAAGGTCTAGGTGGTTTAGTAGGGAGGTCCGATATGCTAATCTTGGGTCTACGCCAAGCAGGCACCATCGGACTTAGCGGGTAAAAGCCAGGCATATTCATCCAAAACTCTTCTCTGGAAAGAGGAGTGGGAGAGCCATTCCGTGGATGGGGTAGCTTCTCTTTTCCCTTTTGAGAAGAGGAGGCAGTTGGCTGCTATGCTACCAGAAGGGTCAATTTCGGTTGTCCCTTGCCCTTGGTCTTATACTTCATATAATTCTTGTAAAGTAGGTTTGTTCTTAGGGGGAGCGGACCAACCGGGGCGGGCCAAAAATAATCTAACTAATAGCCCCCATGGGACACCAACAGCTGGTATCCAGTGTCATGCACTACGTGCATAGCACCTTCGTGGGAGAATTTCAAACACTTATGAATGACGGGGGCGATTCCATTCATGGAAGCTAGCCAGGGTATGCCTAACTTTAACCTGAATATATATGACTCCAGAATAACATCAAAGACTATGTCAATAGCCCTAGGTCCAACTAGGACAGACAGAGTTATCGAGCCATACGGCTTGAGAGAAAGACCATCATGTGTACGGATGGTAGATTTTGTTTCTTCTTACTCCCCTCTATGTAATGAATTAAGCCACAATGTCTCTTCTATAATGACATTCACTTGGCTTGCGGGGTCGATTAAGACCCCTGTCACAATGTTGCCATTGAGGTGAGCGAGAATGTAGAGGGGAGAGGGTTTGTTGTTCAAGGGAAAATCTTGCGACGTGAATGTCACGTTTGGCGAGTCAATCGCAGGTTGCATGGTAGGAGTAACTGTGACCATGTTAACATATGCCTCGAGCCGAGTGGTAGAATCGGAGGGATCAATAATCATGTTGGCAGAATGCGATGGAAACGGGTCTGTGTAAGGTTCCTTGAGAGGTTTAGGGTTCTCCAAGGTTATGATCTTATCCTTTAGCAACTTTTGCAAGATGGAAGAATAAGATTCTGCTAACTTTGTGAACTTTCTGTTACGTCTAAGGCCGTTATCATTTGTAGCGGCTACTACATTCGCGACAGCCTTACCCTTATTGGAGATCGATACAATGGAATTTCCTTTTGAATAGGAGCGTGAGGAGGATCTCCTGAACTGAACTACTGTTTGTTGATATTCTTGTAATGCAACACACAAATGCGCGAAAGAAGGGTATTTCATAAGCGCAAATACCCTATAAACACCTTCGGCACGTCAGAATCGGGCAGCGAGTATGAGATCTATGAGAAGAGCACTGGATACCGCGTTATAAAATCAGTAATTTTCTCATTATCCCCTTGTTTGCATCAGACGAGATCTGAGAAGGTCGTCTTCAGTCAGATGTTGGCTTGGAACTGTTGGAGAAATTGATTTACAAGTTGATCAAATGAGAAAATAGAGTTGTCGGGTAAGGAACAATACCATTCGAGCGCTATATCCTTAAGAGATCAAGGAAATAATTTTGCCATCAATGCATCGTGATGGAAAAAGTCTATACACAAGGCGTTAAAGGTGGACACGTGCGTTTGCAGGTCCCCTTTGCCGCCATACTTCTCGAATTTAGGAATCTCCATTCCTTGTGGGAAGGGAGTACGATAAGATTGCTATCGACAATGGGCTATGTCGGAAGAAGGGTTGAAAGATAGGTTAGGTAGAGGCTTGGGAGAGACTTGCCAATTGGCTTTGCATCTTACCCATATTCTGAAGAAGAGTGTTCAGAATATGGTCTTAGGATGACAAAGGTCCAATGGGACCTCCTCCAGAACCACCACCGGAGCCACCTCCGAGATCACCAACGTGGCCATTGCTGGAACCACTGCCAGAGCCATCGCCACCAATAGAGCCTCCACCGGAGCCACCTCCGCTTTCGAAGCCACCACCATGGCCTCCATCGGAACCACCTCCACCAGTGCCACACCCGTTGCCGAAGCCACCACCACTACCAAAGCCCCCACCACTCAACCCGCCAAAACCTCCACTATTAGAGGTGACAGGAGGGGTGAAATTGAAACCTAAGGGTATTCTGCTCGCTTTGATAGTTTCCGATCTCTCGGAGGCAGAAGGGATGCTGATTGATGGGACTATGTCGGCCATGTACACAGACGTGGGAGGCATTGACATTCCTGTCTCTTGTGGTCTTCGAGAGCAGCCCCTTGTACAATGTTAGGGTTATTTGGAAGGGCACACGCTTCAGTCAAACTAGAGACTAGCCAGGAGTTCTATGCTTGCTCGGTCTTTTCCCACCATATACTTTATTTTGCTAATAACCTGAGCGACTCTAGCCAACTTCAGGTCCTTTTTTAGGTGATTCTCCAAGTCACCCAGTCCTTTGCTAAGGGTAGAGATATATTCTGAAGGAATGTGAATGGCCTCGTGCTCGTCTATTGACGACGATGTAGAAGACGCAAGAGGAGTGGGGACGTGGTCAGTCTCATCAGAGAACCCTACCTCACCCCTCGACAACTGCTCTTGGGTAGCAGGACCAACGACAGATCCGACAAAAAGGCCTGTAGAGAAACTAGAAGTGACTTTCATCCTCTCCATTGAAAGGTGTCACACACTTCTCCTAGCAACGTACCCGGAAGTCGTGGATTGGGTTGTGATGCTCATAAACCTTCACAACACTCAGGGGTACAATGATCACAAGGTACAAAGGAAAAGTCTCAACACCGACAGGCATTGATTCCGCGTCGATTCACCAAAAATGTAAGAGAGGGACCCGAGGCCCTTCAAGGCTCCTGAGTCCGCGGAGGCAGCCGAGGAAGCGGAGGAGCTGCCTGATTACCTCACTCCCTACAAAAGGTATCTTACTTGACAAGGATCGAGGAATGATAGGACTATAATGTAGCCCCACTCACTCGTGGATCCAAACCAGAGTTTAGGCCTAAGAGCTAGTTTTTTAGAGTCGATGGTTATTGTCTCAGACAACTCTCTGTCCAAGGACAACAGCGCAGTTCTAGGACGACAGCGAGGTGTGCTGGCATCTCTCAGGCGTGCTAGCATCCGTATGGTCAGAAAACAATGAACACAATACAAACTACGTAAAAACTAATTGACAGCCTAACTGATGGACTTTAACGAAAATGACAAGATGATGAAATACAAAAAGTAAATGCGTAAATAGTGGAGCAAATAGATAAAGACTAAAGTGATAAAGACCAACTCACAGAAGCGCTAGTTCGCCAAATAGCTCCACACGTACTTTCACCTACAAACAAGCAAGAAGGGGAAAATTGTTGGGGCTATATAGGGGCCTGCCTCAGTCAGACTCCCGTTTTGGTGTTTCCACCTCCACGGACAGCCAAAAAGCAATGAAGTAGAAATATGCGATAAAGGAAAGAAGAAAGAGCAATACACACTACAAAACAATACAATGCTACTCAATCAAATCACAAAGGAGAGGAGTGAAATATTACCACCTCCACCAAAAAGCTCACTAGCCAATGGAGGAGAATATGGACTTGGCAAGGTCACCACAGCCGCAATTGCAATGAAAGGAGGTCTCGCAAAACTCCAAGCCCACGCTTCAATGGCTTGCTTCACGCTTGCTATGTGGTGTTGATGGAGTGTTGTTGCTGCAATGGAGTGCGGAAATGTTACTTGAGAGTGTTAGAAATGCTAAGAGATGGCTTGAGAATTTGTGTAGAGATCAAGAAAATTGCTAGAGGATGAAATGGAATGAGAATGGATGAATTTGAAGGAGAATGAAGGAGAATCTGCCATTTTCGGGTCGGTTGGTCGAAGAGGGATGTTATAATTTGTTCCCAATTGGGAGTGTAATGCCTCTGCCAACTTCAGACGCGGGAATCCGTCAGGAACGACAACGCGCCACGCGGACGTTTGCGTGCCGTGCATGCGTCCCCGACATAAATTCTCTCACCAACACAAAAGACAGATGCCAAGTGGAAGGAAGGCAGTTGGGTGATGTGGAATTTCGCCTTCGGATTTGGTTTTCTAAGGTGAGGGTGTGTAAAAGGGGAATTTGCATAAGGGGTGCAAATTTTCTCCTATACAACAGGAAAATACCTTCTTGCAGAGTTGTATCAGTTAAGGTACAATGCTCATGATCTTCGTCAAGGAATTCAACAACTTGAGTTGAATATGGTCGAAGGCAAATGAAGAGATTTTATCCTCATTTCTTAGTTGGCAATTGCATGCGATGCCGTTGTAGCAAATGAAGATAAAAGAAAGCTTTTTGCTTGGAGAGAACAACACCTCTTCAAAGTAGAAACTTATGAAAGAGTGTCTACAAAGTTGGCTGGAATCAAAGAAGACATTTGCGCTCTCAAACTCGTAAGCAGATTCGTCACCCAAATCTCGTGCCATTATCTTCGTGAAGATGGTACCTACATTGATCTTGATGTTGTGCAAACTGAATTCCAGAGTTTGGTTCATGATGGTCTTGATGGTGATCTTGTGGCGTCCAAGTTGAGTCATTTCTTGGTGATGTCAACAAGTTTCGACAAGGTAGCTGAGGAGGTCAAAGAATGTCAAAGAATGATCAAGGATGGGGAGAAGGCATTGAGCAAATAGTCTATCATTTTTGATAGCATCAAAGTGCCTGAGGATGATGCAGTTAATGATTTCTTGGAGGAGATGATTGCTCATGACGGCTTGCAGTAGACAGACAATTGGATACTATGGTTTTCTTGAGGATAGAATCAAAGGCAGTAGTTAACTCAACATCACTCTTGAGTTTAGATTGCTGATTTCATGCATGTTTATCTCATCCTTGGCGATATCTTTTGGAGGAGGTTGGACTTTTAGTTAGGATTCAGTTAACTGATATTAGTTATTAGTTAACTCTCATATCAATAAGGGCTTGCATGTTGCAACGTCCATTTAGTTTAGTTTTAGTTCAGTTAATTGAGGTAGTTTTTCTAGTTAATTGTTTAGTTGCACACATTTAGGCTTAAAAATAATTCTTGCATGCTTGCAAGACTGAATGTTAACTCAAGGAGATTTTAGGGTTCCCTACTCCTTTGAGGTTCTATAAATAAGAGCACCCTTGCTCATTTGTTTTTTAAGTTTTGCTGTGATAACAAATTGCTGTACCCACCTTGCCGTGCAATATTGCTATTCTGTATTGGTTCACTTAGTTAAATATAAAGCTAGTTTGATTGTTTATTGTATGCATGTCTCATTATGCAATTTGCTGTCCCAGATATATTCTTGTTGTTTTAATAATCTTTCTTTCATATCTACACCTCGGATAGAGTATTTTATCTCTTTGGGAATTTAAAGATAGAGATTATCGTTTGATGTCGTTTCTAGTAATCTTGTTTTCAGCCTACATCTCAGATAGAGTATCTTACCTCCTTGAGAATCTTGAAATCAAGCTTGTCGTTTAATGTTTGTGTCCAGTAACCTACTTTCAGCCTACACCTCAGATAGAGTATTTTACCTCCTTGGGAATCTTGAGAACTAGTTTACCGTTTGATGTTGTTTCCAATAACCTTTATTTCAGCCTACACCTCGGATAGAGTATTTTACCTCCTTGGGAATCCTAAGATAGAGTTTATTGTATACTTGTTGATGTGATTTTTATGACCGCACCAATCAGCAGAACAAAATAGTCCGAAGGCTACTCTGTTCTCTCTTGATCAAAGTATTCCGTGCGCTAAGATTGCAAGAAAGTTCGCACGTTCAACTCCAAGGTTCCGAAATACTTGGAATACCCTCAGTTGGTTTGATGTGAATTGCTGTTTTCACGAGGGGACGTACACAATTGTTCAAGATTCTTGCAGTTAACAGCAAATGGATGATTTGAAGGGGATTTTGCACGTATGATTTGGCAATAAGGTATGTTTTCCCAAAGCTAACCAGAAATGTACGGAAAGTAAATGAGTGTAGGGTCTAAGGAACTTATATTCTATTCTAAATGCAGGATATGTGGAGCTCGATTTTAGCAGACTTCGACCGAATTTCACCTAGCCTCACGTCGGACAGTTTCAGCAAAATTAGTGCAATCTTCAAAGGGATAGCAAAAGATATTCAAATTATAATTTAGCATACATATACCATCAAGACGACGCATATAAGTATACAAATCACAATCGAAGTTAAACTCAAGATAATCTCCAGTGGACCATGCAAGGCGAACTTGCCATCAACAAGCTGCTAGTGGTATGGAATGAAATGAAGCTACCTCAATAAAACACCACACATCAAAATAAACTACTTGCATGAGATGAAAATTATGCTATTTTATACTACTTGGATCCGAAAGGATGAAGAGACCTTGCTAGCTATCCATGACAAAGAAGAATTCCACCATCAATGAAAAGATCTATTATCATGAAAGTTTTACACAACAATCTCCACAAAAGTTTTCAAAGAGAAAACTTTCTTTCTTCTCCACACTATGCTAAACTATCAAGGAAAATGTCTACTCTGCCCTACTCTCTAGTTTGATCTCCAAATCTAATGCTAGTCTAATTCTAATGAATTACAAATGAAGTCCACTTTTACCATTAGTGAGTCCAGTATTGAATGATAAGATTACAATCAAAAGAAATTGCTAAGATTAAGCCACCTCGACCCTAACCCTAAAACTGCGGAGATGAGGGAATTGGTGCAATAAAATGAGCAAAGATTCCCACTCACTCCCAAAATAGTAAAGGCAATTAATGCCCACAATCAGTCTTCTAGAAGATCATCGTCCAGTAGTGCATTCCCGTTCTCCTTCTCTCTGGCTGCAAACTCAACGAATCTGCCAAGTACAGCCTCAACCTCCTGAACTGAAATGGGTGGAATGCAATCAAGCTGGAACTCCAATACTGTAACAGACTGCTCATGCCTTGCACAAGATTTTCTCCAAGCAACTAAGGAATCTTGCGTGCTCTGGATCAAGGTGGAGAAAGTAGAAGTATTCTCAAAATCATCTTGTACGAAGGTCTTCACCTCTGAAAAGAAAGGCACCAGCCTACCCCTCAAATTATCAACATTCACTTCATCTGGATTCAACCGCCTAGCAAATATGGCCTCGAAGGTATTCTGGACTCCATCAATGATATTGGCCATAGCCTTCCGTACCCTGGTTGAATCCGCCTGTGTCGCGTCGAAGAAACCACGTCCTGTGATTGCTGAAGAATATCATCTAGAAAAGTCATACCTGTCATTCTCCTGAATGACCCCTCCATCAATCAACAACCGCAAAGGGACATGTCTCAATGCCTCAAGACGCTAAATTACTTTGCTCCAATAAACAGAAGCATCACCCCAGGCCCGATCAAACTGCCTCCATTAGGTACGAAGCCCACTTTAGAGCACGCTGAAAGCAGAGCAAGGTCCTCCATAAACTTTTACGTCTCAACGAACTCAGTGACCCACACAATGCGCCTCACTGTGCCATTTTCCCCTAGCAACAAGCCCTGATTGACTCTCTAGAGTATCTGCTGACTCTATCAACTGGAATCCACCGCCCACGAGCGAGAGACAATGCGCGCTGTATCCTATCAAGCCGCCATGCTCTCGTTCCAGCTTCACCAGTACTTTCCTTCTTGAATAACACATCCTTGAGAGCGTGATGAAGATTATCCACATTCCTCTGTGTAATATACGGCGTCCTAACTCCCAAAGTTGTGACCCGCGTAGTTTTCGCGCTGCCCGTCGATCACAATCCAACTTTGTAGCGCGGCTTCGTGAAGGTCGCGAACCATCCTCATCGGTTGATATCTTTGAAACTTCGTGCTCTCTTCTTACGTGGGGGTGCGATCTGTTCAAAACTCTTCCATTTCCAGCTGTGGGATAAATCCTTGTTCCAGACTTCTCCTCATCTATCCTAAGCCAATCCAAATCTTTGTATAATTTGCCATATCATCAAATGGCTGTTGCTCTTGTGCCTCTACTTCTCGAACTTGTTCCACTTCTACATCATTCTGGTGAGGCTCATTATCCTCAAGTGGCTGAGTATCTCCTGAAACTATATCATCATCATCCTCCAAAGCCATCTCTAACTCTTGCTGAAACTGAGGGTCAGTAGTAGTACCCTCATCATCTTGTTGATCAACTCTACTAGGTGTGTTGACACTCTGTGTGATTCTCTACTGTGGTGGCTAGTTATTCTCTGTCTTTATTTGCACGATTCCAGTATTCCTCTGATCAGCAAATAAAGAAACCCCTGCCTTGCTTGGAGGCGTGTCTCCAATGCGTGGAGTGATTCCATTTTGCCAGCTCTTGGAGGTTAGGCTGGACAATGGGCTCTTCTTGGGTGGCTCCTTCCTTACGGGATTACGGACCTCGTAGCGGTGCTGTTTTGGCTGCCGGTGGTGGGTGTCTGTGATCTCCCATCAAATTGTAAGAAGTCAAAGCAATGCGACCTACTCTTCAACCTACTCACACGCCTGTCAACCCATGCTTTGGTGAATGTCAGGACCGGAATGGAGAGTGTGTCCAAGTCAGCAACCTCTGGTTCTGACCAATCCGGGAGTGGAAGTGGAGTATCTCTTACTGCTGCATAATCTGGATGAACAACGTCCATGTCCTCATTCACTTGGTCTGGAACCGGAACAACTTCACACTGCCTGATCATATTAATTGGCAATCGAGAGAACATTCTTTTCCTAACTTCAACCTCATCTGATGCATCAACCCAATAATCCTCAATATTTGCCTTGTGTTTAAATTCCTCTGACAGTACCCATTTGATGTTGTTATGTGGATCATAGTGCTGTCGGCTGGTGTGATATGAAAAGTGATAGAATTGAAGCTCACTCTCGGCCTTTCTAGCTGCCTGTAATGAAGGACACACCTCATCTGAGTTGCCCATGACAATTGGGAAATCAACACCTCCCTTCTTTTTCTTCTGAATCTTATCGTAGGCAACCAATTGCCTAGATATCTCTAACATCAATATTCTGTTGGTTGGGTACTTAGGCAGCCTATATGGATAAGATGAAAAACCTTGCAGCCTTATGTAAGAAAATTTTGGAAACTGTATAAACCAGCACCCATACCTTTCAATCAATTCCTGGGCCTCTCTTGAGATCTAGTGATGCATCCGCTCCTGAAGCAATCTCGTGATGTGCATGGTGAAGGCGTCATTGACACGCTTGTAATAGGTAGTACTTGCTAAATGCAACTGCGGACAAGCCTCATGAATTTTAAACTAGTGAGAGCCACAACCAACAGGTTCCTTGTATGAAATTCCTCAATACCTCATCATATGAGCCAGCATGTAGATGATGTAAGAACTCATATAGAATGTCTTCGTTCTTCTCAGGCTCAGGAGCTGCTCATGCAAATTGTCACTGATCATTTCGGCCCAGTTGACGTAGTCCTTTCCTTCTAGCACGAGGTTGATGTAGTAGAACATCCAGGGTTTGAAAATAAACGACTGCGGGCAGCCTCCAACTCTGCTCAGCATTATGATGAGATCACAATATTCCTGCTTCAAGTCATCTGCTATAATCTGTCTTGGAAGCTTCGTACGAGAGGGCTTGGGATTGCTCATCCAGTGAGTATTGATCGTCTCCGTGCATCTCTCGAATGCAGATGCATACATTCGCTCAGCTCGTTCCCTGGACTTGTAAATCATGTTTCTATGCACTGGGATTCCAAAGGCTTCACCAATGGCAGCAGGAGTGAGGTTGGCGAGCACTTGTCCATCTGGTGACATGATTGATCTGTGATCCTTCTCGTAACAGTTGGCGCACTCCATCATCAGCTCCGAACACTAAATGGCTGGTGGGAAACCAGCAGCTGCATATAACCCACTTCGAACAATGTTGTAGTATTGAAGATGATATTCACTAATCCCCAACATTATTCTTGGTTTCTAGTTGTGAATATGATTAGTATACATCGTACTAACAAATAGGTGACTCTTGGCATAAATGTCTTGCATTCTTATAATTGCTTTTGGATACACCGACTGACTATCTTTGATGCTTTACCTCTAATGTGGGACAATAAACATGATAAAATTAATTTGAAAATAAATAAAATATTGTGCAGGGGCTGCCAGTCGACTTCAAGAATTTGAGAAGCTGCAATATCATTTCTCATTCGCAAACCTCAACTTCTCCTTCAACAGATTTTGAACTTCAACTACAAAGCAAAGCCCCAGCAACTCACTTCACACTCAGCAACTGCAGATTTTAGTGACTTCACTCTTGTAAATTCGCACCTCTTCAATTAGCAAATCAGCAAGTGCACACTTTCTCAGCTCCAGCGACTCACAAATTTCAGCTTTCAACAAATTCTTCAGTCTTCAGCAAAATTACTTCAAGTCGTTCTTCTCAGCTTCAGCAATTTGCTTCAACAAATTTCGACTTTAGCAACACTTCAGCCTCAGCAAAAATTTTGAACTTCTCAAGCTTCAAAAATTTGAACTTTTCAACACTTGCAGCCTTAGCAACTTTCAGCTTCACACTCAACTCAGCTTCAGCCTTAGAACAAAATCGAATTCCTTCAACTGGTGAGGAGAAATGAAAAACTTCTCAGCTCTTATAGCAAAATCGATTTCTAGAAAAGGCTAAGTTTAGCCAGTGAATTAAATTTCCACTACTTCGTTCAAATTTCCCTCCTCTGGCATTTCTGACACTTGTTTGAAAATCTCAATCTTCTAGAATTCCAACTTTGACTACCACATTTCAAATTCACTTTTGAAAATTTAAATTTAAATTCATCTTTTAATTCACCAGCCGAAGCTCTATCACTTGAATTCGAATTTTACTTCTCTTCGGCTCTGGAAAATTCATCTGTGAAGAACTGGATTAAAATCATCTAGGCAATTCATTTTGAATTCATTGTTCGAAGCATTTTCCTTTCAAAAATCATTTTATTCAAATTTGCCTTAGAAGATTTTAAATTTTTCTTAGGAAAATTTCACAGTTTGAGCACTGATTAAATTCTTCATGTTGAAGGCCTCGGTGAAGTGCGGAAGACAAAGAAATCCATTCCTCATCACAAATGTCCAGTACCCAGAAGAAAATTTTCCTTGAAACGTGATGAATTCATGGGTACACAACAAACGGGTTCATTTAATTTTTTTTAAATTTTGAACCTTAGAAAAATATTATTCCACCAATTTAAATCCGTTCTTCATCCTTGTGAATGCCTTGTGTTGCTTGGACTTGAAAATTGTTATCAATCCTGCATTGTCATCATCTTCTGACTTCATCACCGGAAAATTTGCTCGTGCTTCAGGAAAAATTCATCACCTCAAGTTCCAAGCGTATTTTCTAAGGAAGAAAATATTTTGCCTTAGAGAAATTTTAAATCACCATGCATTTTGAAAATTTCGCCTTGGAAATTTTGGTTCAATCTTGCTCATCTTGCCTGTGAGAAAAAAATTTATTTCATGCATGTCCATTTGCCAGTGGTGGAAATTTATCAACTTGACTTAGAAAATTTTCATGAAGGCGCCTAGCACATTTTATTTTTTTATTCACCACCTTGCATTTTATTTCATACTTGAAAGACATTTTTATTTAAAACTCCAACGCCTTAGCAATATTTTATCTTTCACTCACCACCTTGGGCGCATCATGTGTGAAGAGAAACAAGCTTTCAACGCCTAGCATTAACCATTTCACCCTCAACACCTTTATCTCACTTACCACCTTGTATTTCACCTTAGGCACAAATAGCATATGCAAGAGGATACGCCTTAAGTCTATGCCTTAGAAATTTTTATCACTTGGCATTTATCTCACCACCCTAGGCGCATATTAGCATGTGTGGAGGATTAATGTTTACCACGCCCTCTTATGACCTTTCATCTCCCTCATTTTGTCTTTACATGGCCCCATTTGGGCGCATTTGAGCATGTGTGAAGGACGAGTTTCTTTTCATTTGCTTTGACTTGTTGACCATAACTTGGGCGCATTTCTTATGTAGAGGTGGATGAAAACTTTCAACACCTCCAACAAGTGACTCTTGGGCTTCCCCATTTTCGTCTTCACATGCCTGCTTTTGGGCGCATTTTGCCATAGTTGCGGGATGGCTTTGACCTCTTGACCTTCATCTTTTGTGATTTGCATTTGGCTAAGCGGGGAGGGCGAGTTTTTGGACTTAGATTTTCTCATGCTTCTTCAACATTGAGCATTTTTCGAGTAGTGCGGGATGGAAGTTCGAGGACTAAATCACTTTTCCTCGTTTCTTGACTTCTACATTGCCTTATATTTATAGTAAGTCCTTAGTCTCTTGCATCTCAGGCTTCGGAATGGTTTGAGGTACTGACAGCTGGATCCTCCTACGTACTTGTCAACTTTGTAAACCTTTTCTATTTTATTGCTTTGCTATTTTTGGCCATTTTGAGGTGATTTGCTGGCCCGCCAAGTGCACATACGATATCCACAACTCGGGTTTGATTTGAAATTGGATGATTCGCTCCTCACCATGTGACACCTTTCTTGACATAAAGCATACTGGCTGATTTGCTATTTTGGCATTTCCAAAACAAACTTACTATAAATAGTAAGTGCTTTCCGTTGTCTTCAAATTTTACGGCGGATAGCGAAGGATCTTGATCATGATGGTTTACCGGTTTCGAGTACGACTTTACCCTCTTCGGATCATTTGAAACCTAATTTACTCTGCATATAAATGATCTCTGTCCTCGTTTACATAGTGGTCGATGACTTTGATTCTGAAGTCTTTGGAGGCGGTGGGGCAGCACACTGCTAAAACTATGTTTAGATGAGTGTTGAAATATACTATGTAATTTTTTGAAGATTACAACACATATTGACCGGATGGCTGGATTAGCGTTAGCATCAATGAAAAACCAATGGAAAAGAACTACTCGGCGTCGAAATGCCTCAGAGGTCCCTTCTTGGGCGAGGTGCTAACATATGACGGAGTGTTGTATTGAAACTAGAAATTATTAGGCGGATAACCAGCCATGAAGAGCATTTCCACACTACCACCAAACAGTGGGGGGAAAAGATTACAATTAAAACAATTCGTCCGCTGCGGCGGGCATCCACAAAATTGTGGGGATTCACCACTTGAAAGTGGGTACAATGATATAACAAATTCTTTCTCCGCACTGGCGGTAAACCGTCCAGGGGTAATTAATTAGAATTTAATCAAGTAGTTGCAGCAATAATAATGGGTTAGATTAGTACTACTAATCAAAACCTTACAATTAAAAAAAAAAAAAAAACATGAATTACAATGATAGAGAAATGAGATAAGAAGATAAGAATGAATTCCAATAATGTTCTTTGCTTTCCAATGAAAGAAATATGATTAAAACAAAAAGCTTATAAATCTGATGTAAAATCCTGAGTTCTGGAAATTCATATCAGCAAACTGGAAATCAATAAAATACTCATAACTCACTCATTTCACCTCCAAATTGATTGAAACTGAATGCAATGGACTTCTGGAAGGTAGGCGACCAAACTAGAAGGAAGAAACAGCAGCAAATCTCGTCCTTTATTTTCTGACACAATTCCCAATGCAAACTGAAATGTACGGCCTTGAGAAGGGGCGATTTTAGCTTTAAAAATTGTAGACTTCAAATTAAAATCCAAAACTTGGAGGAAAGGGACGCCCTTGCCAGACAATTACAATGCAAAAGTACCCAGAATCAAATTAATTTTATTCCAAGAGCTGCTAACAGAATTCACTTTCAGCTGTAGAAACATCAGCAACTTCAAAATCTGGAAAATTCTTCAAAACTTCAACTATAAGCACAAATCTGCTAGTCTGGATGAGAAGCAGCAAAAACCAACTAGGTGTTGTATTTCAAACACGAAATTGGATAGTGGCTAGGAGGTAGCATCCTCGAAGCATGAGTTCAAATGTCATTCCGACAGCATAACAGTATGATAACATGATGGATCAAAAGCTGGAGCAAAAACCTTCATTAAATAAGAGCTCATAACTCTCCAAATTCCTGAGAAGCATATCAAAGGACACAGGAGACCTTTCAAATTCCCAAAATCATTCAACTTCTCAAGATGGCGTCCAAAATGCCTAATAAGAATTTCACTTTATTTAAAAATTCACTTTTATAAAAGTGGCATCCACTTTTCCAAGGCATAATATTCTTGACAAAAATTATTAAAACTCCTCATGAAGGCATCACCCTTCAAGGTCCCCTTTTTAAACACAACTTAAAGTTGTTCAACTAGGCCAAGGGGGTCAACTGCATAATATAACTTTGATGCCTTTATGCATAATAAAAAATGCCTTAAGAGGATAAACAAGAACTGCAAATAAATGCTCCAACTGGACATGAAGTACTGAAAGCTGACAAACTCCATACTGCTTAAAATAGAATTTACTATAAATAGTAAACTCTCAGAAAATACCGAGGAACCTCAGAACTGGAAACCCTAAATTTACCTCATACATGCCTACAGGCTTCCGAAATAGGCAGATGAGTGTCAAAACAGATTACTAATGAGAAGGGGACATTACAGTCCGCCCTCCTCGAAATTGCTTGTCCTCAAGCAAATGAAAAGATGGATGCAACAAAATCTGTTCTCCTTCCCACGTGGCATCTTCAATAGGCAAATTCCTCCATCTAACCAAAAATTCTTTGATTGTCCTTCTCCTCAAAGAACTCTCTCTAGTATCAAGGATTTCTTCAGGAATCAACACCAACTGACCTTCCTCATCCAATGGAGGTAATTCTGATGTAGCCACCACGTTGTGTCCAATTGCCTTCTTGAGGCGTGACACATGAAAAACATTATGTACTTTGCTTTCAGCTGGAAGCTCCAACTCATAAGCAACTTCACCAATCCTCTTGGTGATTTTGAAAGGACCATAAAAACGTGGCTTCAACTTTTCTGCACCACTTTTCTTGAGAGAAGATTGTCTATATGGCTGAAGCCTCAAATAGACCATGTCCCCAACTTCAAAAGACCTCTCAATACACTGCTAATCAACGTATAACTTCTATTGATTTTGAGCTTGTTGCAGATTTTCCTTGAGAGATTTCAAGATGTCTTGGCTTTGTTGTAACATATCCTGTGCTTGTGGAGCTCTACTATCACCAAACACTAAATCAACAAAATTAGTAGCTTCATAACCATAAAGAGCCATAAAAGGTGACATCTTAATTGACATGTGATAAGAAGAGTTATAACAATACTCTCCTAAATGAAGCCATTTAATCCAAGCTCTTTGCTGTCCTGAAACATAGTTTCTCAGGTAGCCCTCTAACCATTTGTTCACAATTTTTGATTGCCCATCTGTTTGTGGGTAATAACTAGTGCTTGGAGTAAGCACTGTCCCACTCAATCTGAAGATCTCTTGCCAAAAAACACTTAGGAACTTGCTGTCCCTATCACTGACAATAGTTTTAGGCAATCCATGCAAACGGAAGACCTCTTTGAAAAACAACTCAGCCACTTGAGCTGCTGTAAACGAAGTGGTAACAGCAAAGAAATGAGCAAATTTCGTTAGTCTATCAACCACAACAAAAATACAATCACGTCCTTGCACCTTGGGCAACCCCGTGATGAAATCCATGGCAATACTTTCCCATTTCGATTTGGAATGGGCAGTATTGAAGGGGAGACAGTCGGATAAGAGTGGCTCATTTTATTTCTTTGGCAATCAATTAATTTCTCAATTTTAGTTCAAGACTTCTTCTTTCAACCCTTTCTATGAATCTTTCACCTAGTCCGCTATAAGTTCAAGAAAATCCCTTGATGACCTAAGGGGAACATCATAAAAAGATTGTAGAATCTTCTTTCTAGATTCTGCACTAAAAAGATTCTATCTTTGTAGTAAATTATCCCATCAACCAACTTATACCTTTCATCAACCATATGACCTTCTAGCAAGTTGGTTGCAAACTGATTTTTAACATAATCAGCAGCAATTAACTCCTTCCAATCTGCTGATAACTCACAAAGTGACTGCAAATGAGGCCTTCTTGAAAAGAGAGCATCAGCCAACAGGCTTATTTCTTTCCCTATGCCTGCACGCCGGAGCTTACTTAATTCCACTTCGCTGCCTTTCATTCAAATCCTTTGGCGATAAATGTTTAAGACTATTGTGGTCGGGCCTTTTAACAACAAATTTGTTTCCCACCAAGTATTGATTCCGGAATTTATTAAAGCATGCATGATGGCAAGCATCTCTTTGTCATAAATGGAGTAAGTTTTTCTGCTCCTCTCAACTTCCGGCTCTCGAAGACAATAGGATGTTTGTCTTGCATTAGAACAGCTCCAACACCTTCACCTGAAGCATCACACTGTAATTCAAAAGATTTTGTAAAATCTGGAAGTGCCAACACTGGACATGTACTCATGATTTGCTTAAACTTATCAAAAACTTCTTGTGCCTTCTTAGTCCAAAGGAAAGCTCCTTTCTTTTTAAGATTTGTGAGAGATGCTGCTTGATGAGAATATCCTTTCACAAATCTTCTATAAAATCCACATAATCCTAAAAATCCTCTCAAATGAGAAATATTCTTTCGGAGTTGGCCAATCAAGAATGGCTCTTATCTTTTCAGGATCAACTTTCACACCCTTTGAACTGATAATGTGGCCAAGATATAAGAGTTCTGTCATCCCGAACTCACACTTTGATTCTTTGGCGAACAAACATTCCGTCTCTAAAATACTAAGCACTTCTTCCAAATGCTTAAGGTGCTCTTCCCATGACTTACTGAATATGAGAATATCGTCGAAGAAGACGAGCACAAACTTCCTCAACTGCTGTCTAAAAATCTTGTTCATACAAGATTGAAAATGAATGGGAGCATTTAATGTAAACCAAAAGGCATTAATATTATACAGCCCCAAATGCCCAAAATGGCATCTAAACGCTGTCTTCTCTATATCTGCCTCCCTCATTCTGATTTGGTGATAGCCTAAACGAAGATCAATCTTTGAGAAGAACATGGCCCCATGGAGCTCATCAATAAGCTCATCAATCCTAGGGATTGGATATCTATTCTTGATGGTTTTCTGATTTAATGCGCGGTAGTCAACACACATACGCATTGTACCATCTTTCTTTTTGACCAGCACCACTGCAGAAGCAAAAAGACTCTTGCTTGGTCTAATGAAACCACTTTCCAACAACTCCTTGATGGCTTTTTCAATTTCATCTTTCTGCCTCTTTGGATAGCGGTAAGGTGTAGTCTTGACAGGTTTTGCTCCTTCTTCTAACTCAATCACATGCTCAGAACCTCTTTCAGGAGGTCTTCCAGGAGGTAGGCTTCCAAAGACTTTGCTCTTCTTTGAAAGTAAGGCTTGAATATCAAGATGATATTGCCTTTTCTCCTCTACCGGATCAGTTGGTAGAACCATACATTCAGCAGCCCATTCAACCTGATCGTGATGGATCAGCCTTTCCATCCTTTTCAAAGGCACAATTCGAGGACCTCCATTTGACATCCCTCTTAGAACAACCTTCCTTCCATTAGACTGAAATTTAAGCTCCATGGTTTGCAAATTTAATGTGATCTCACCAAGAGATCGCAGCCATTGTATGCCCAACACAACATCAGTGTCTCCAATTCCCACCACATAAAAATCATCTTTAATCTCATGATTCCCTAATTGCATAGAGAGGTTAGGAATCTTCCTTGTGCAAGACATAGTAAAACCATCAGCAACCATTACCTTGAAACCATCAAATTCCTCAGTCTTCAAACCTTTTCTAGCAACTAGTCCTTCATCAATAAAATTGTGAGTTGCTCCGGTATCAATTAGGGCAACTATCCTTTGTGAATTCACAACTCCATGAACCCTAAAGGATTCATTTTTTTGAAAAACTTTGAGGGTTAAAAACACTACTCATCTCCCGCACCTCTTCGGATTCTGTCTTCTCGATTCTCTCACCTTCACTACCTGCTGATTCATATTGCTGATCAGACGAATCAGATTCTGATCCATAATCAGAATAGCCCTCCATTCGATTTGCTTTGCCTCTTCCATAGCAACGGCGACCCTTAACCCAAGGTTCACGGCAAGTGTAACAAACTCCATCTCTTTCTAAGCTTTTCATATTCTTTCGAAGCTCTTTCCCATTGAACCTTGGTGTGGAACTTCTGTAGATTTGAAGTATCTTTCTTATGTATTGAATGGTTTCGAGTGAAACTTCAGCCTCTTGGGGCCAAATCATGCTCCCAGCTTTTGATAGTCATTCAATGCTGGTGGATCAAATGCTTTGACCCAACCCTTCAAAGGCTCCATTAAACCTTCAGCAAAAAGAACTACAAGTCTTCTTTCAGTAATGTTAGGCACCATTACTGACAACCTCTGAAAATCAGCCACATAGTTTTCTAGAGATCCTTGCTGTTTCAATTGTGCCAATTCTCTAAATCTCAATTTTGGATCTTTGGTATCAAACCTTTCAATCAACTTATTGGTAAACTCTCCATATGTGCGAACGAGGTTATGGCCAAGAGTGACCAAACCATGAGTCCACCATTCATGAGCTATCCCATCTAAATGCAAAGTAGCAAATTTGATAGCATCTTCTTCCGGCATGGGTCTGAGAGAGAGGTAGTTATCTAACTTCTGTACCCACGATCTAGCTGTACACTTATTACTACCATCAAAATGTTCCATAGTGATCTTTCCCAATGCTTGGTAGAAGTCATTTCTAGGTATCATAGGATGTTGTTCAGTCCCTCCATTTCTTCGGCTCCTTTGATTCATGAATTGGTCAAAGGTCCAAGTACCTCTCAAATCAAGAGGTAAAGAAATGTACTCCATGTAAGCTTGACGTGCATCATCAGCAAAGTTTGGAGCAGCTTCAACCGGTTGTTGCTCTTACCTTGGTGTGAAGACGGGAAAAAGGGGTCTAGAGGATGACCCACTAGGAATTGCAGCATGCTGACCCACAATTCTGTCTCTTGTATTCACCTCAGGACTACCACTATTGTTATTTCCATTAACTCC
>VDFB02128132.1:0-27060 GCA_007258455.2 Sequoia sempervirens | reverse complement strand
CCATCATATTTTTCCAAGCTTACAAAATTAATTTTGTCTCCTATCATATGATGAGAACATCCACTGTCAATCAAGTAGCTAGGGAATTCTCCATATTTGCACAACCAACATATTCAGTAGATACAGGATTATTTTCCTTGATAGCAATAAATACGCATTCATCATCACTTATATTTCCTTTATAAAATTCATTATCTCTCACACCTTCATCAGCAGCATAATAACACTTCTTTTGAAATCTAAGCTTGTTATGTCTTGGTTTAGGAGCTCTTTCCGGATACCTTGATGCAAAATGACCTATCTTATTGCAAGAAAAAAATTTAAAAGGAAATTTTCCTTCATACTTACCTTTTCCTCTCGGTACTCTTTTGACAATAAGTGCTTCTAGCTCTCTTCCTTCTTCTTCAATCTATCTAATTCCATCCTCATACTTGAATTTCTTCCTAGATGAACTCTCATCCAGATCATATATGTGTCTATCTCTTCCATAAGTAGTAGCCTTAAATGCAGATTCAATATTAGGAATGGCATCACCAAATTCACTCAACTCAAAAGTAGTAAGCTTACCAACCAACATGTCTATGGTTACATTTGTTACAGTCTGGAGCTCTTCAATAGAACTAGCTTTGACTTTGTAAGAATCAAGCAAGGATCTAATCACTTTAACAACAATCCCTGATTCGTCTATCTGTCCACCAGCACATCTGATACCACACACAAGTTCATTCACTCTTTGCATAAAAATAGTAATGTTCTCATCATCACCCATTCTCAAATTTTCATATTTTCCTTTTAGACTCCCAAGAATCCTAGCAACTTCTCACATTGGGCATCAACTCACAACAGTTGCCCAACCTTTCCAAATCCCACAAGCGCATCCACAACATCTTCAAACAATAGCAGGTAGGACCATTTTGGAGTAGAATAACACACCCATTATATGTAAATGCCCAGTAGGGTTCACCAATGCATCTCAAATGACACTCCATTTGAGTCTTCCACAGAGAATAATTTGTTCCATCAAATCTCAGACTATCCTTCTTGTAACTTGCCATCCTGGATCACCTTAAGTTGTTAAAATTCTTCCAAGGAACTTTCTCTAATACCAATTGTTGGCAACACAAGGGCAGACAACTAAGAGGGGGGTGAATCAGTTGTCACGGGAATTTAAAACTTATTCAACTTATTAACTTTATTCTTAGATCTGACTAATAACCATGAAAGCATAAAACATCAACACATCAGAAAAAAAACATAACACCAATATTTTTTACGTGGAAACCTTGTTAGGGGAAAAACCACGGTGGAGGTCAGTACACAAGATTATACCCTGTTAAAAGTATAAGAAATGAAAATATGGGGAAAACACTTGCATCAAGCACACTTCCTAGAGCTCACTGCTCAATTACAACAGGGCTAACCACCCAAAGGAAAACACATTGTCTTATAGAGAGAATCGGATTACATCCGCAGGGATTTGAACTGATAGATTAGCATCTACTAATGCTTGATCATAGTTCCAGTTAAGTGCATGAACACTTCACTCTTCTTCACACTCTACTCTGCCTTTGAATGATTTAGATCAATATTCGCACATATACACATAGAAACACACTCTGGCATACACTCACACACTTCAATTCGAATAAGCAATAGCTCTTATATATCTGAAATAAGAAATTTCATCCCTTCAAGTCACCCTCAATAAAATAATAAAATGAATATAAACTGTCAGCCCAAAACACTAAAGATTATTAATGTGAATCAACCAAGGTCGGCCAAAACTTAGCAAAGACCCAAATCAACATATCCAATGTGAAAACACTCTAATTAATTACTCCTCGAAGATCCACAACACACTACAACCACCATGTCATCCAAGAAAAATAAAAACATGAACACACAAGAGAAAATTTCCAACCATGAGCACAACGATCAATGCGGATGTGCAACAAAGATAGAGCATGATCTAGAAGCATCCACAAACATCATGAATCACTAGAGAATCATCCACAACAACTGAACTAACTGAAATCACATCATCTTCAATCAGCAACACAAACTGAAGCAACAAAAAAACTGTCAGAATGTAAATATTCATAACTCGATCAAATCTTCACACAAATCTCTAAAACTTGACGTGGATAAACTAGATACACTCAGAAAAAAAACCCTTTCATTCACAACCTATGATCAACAACGTACAAAACTTAACTTCACCACTGACAACCTACAACTCATTCCATTACAATTTTCTCAATATCCTTGACATATACAACTTCTAATGAATTAATGCTAATAGTGTTGGCATCAATGAAAACCACATATTAGCAACACAACCACAACATCCAATAGGTAGCCTACAAGATTAATCTTTGGAACCTTGTAAGACTATAAAATCAACAGGATATTCCCAAGAACCCAATGCAATAATTAAGTCTTCAATGATTCCTTCAAGCTTGACTATTGACCTATCAGATAGCTATAGAATAGTTTGTGTAGGTCTAAGGTTGGCTAATTGAAGTAATTGCATTCTTTATTTGGTCATAAAATTGATTTCTACCCCCAAATCTATAAAAGTGTTCTTAATAATATTCCCATTAATCTTGACGTCCACTACTAGACTACCAATTTTTGTATACTTAGGGACAATTATGTTCCCTAACATGATATTTGCAAGGTTTCCAAGGACATGAACTATATGTGGATCTTTAATTTTCCTTCTTGGTTTATTAAGATAGTCCCCTCATAGTTTTAGTATAAATAGGGATGTCTCTGATAGCTTGGATGAGTGAAATCTTTATGCTCACATCGTTTAATTGACCCAAGAGGTCTATTTCAACTTGTGTGTTGTGCTTTTGAATAGCCAGGCATTCAAGAAAAGGAGGCTTGGGACTTGAGGTAGTTTGGTGTACCTAATTTGACTTAGGTTCCAAAGGTCTTTTTTCTAAATCTTAAACTATAATTTCCTCATCCTCCATCTCAGTAATTTGAGGGGATGAAGGACCAACAAGTTGTTTTCCTAATTTGAGGTGGACATCACTCACCTCTACCCCATAAGTGGGGTATTGCATAGCTTTGTTAGTATAAGCCTATTGAACAAGATTTTTTTTAGGGTTAGGTGCAAGTTGTGCAGGTATATGTGGTGGCTTAGGTGGTTGGGATGTAGGATTTGATGGAGGCATAATAGCTTCTTGTTGTTGTGGAGGTGGAATCATAGGTTGTTGATAGTTCATGTTTTGTTGTTGCCACTATTGATCATTTTGCCACTAATTCTATTGTGTTGTCCATTGGGGTTGCAAATTCAATCCTGCACCTTGCTGCGGCCATGGATTTGAGACACCACTTAGCTAGGTTTCATTACTTTTTGGTGCTCAGCCAGGATAATGATGGTCTCTGATACTTCCACTTTGGTTTATACCATCATCTCAATGATCAAAAATGCACCATTCCCATATTTTATCGAGTAGCTTCGGATAGCATTCAAATTTGCTACGTTCCAGCTTCCTCCTACTTATTCTTGATGTGGACAGTATCCAATTGATTTTCTAAGTGGTTGATAATGTCCTCCTTCATGTTGGACATGTTGCTTAACTTTATCTTTGAAACCCTTGTAGATGATTTACCAATAGTGGATATCCTATATCCTCTTGGTCTTTTGGTGAAGGTCCTATAATAATTCCTGTAGAACTTACAAATTTCTTGAAATGGAATCTAATAGATATCTCCTTGTCCAATGAGGTTCAGGGCATCCATATAGTCATCATTGACTCCCCTCAAAAATACCAACTTGAGGGACTCTTCAAACAACTTGTTATGGGGGTTTTTCTTCAAAGAAAATTGAAATATTTCCACATAATCTTCTAATGGCTCATCATCCTTTTGTGACATTCTAAAAATTTCATCTTTCCTCCTATCATGTCCCCTACAATAGTCTCAATACTTTTCTAAGAACAATGTCTTCATAGTGTCCCAATCAAGAACAACATCCCTTCCTATCCCCATGAACCATCTCAGGGTGACATCTTTTAAAGTGGTAGGGAAGAGTTTGAGCCTATGAGCATTATAAGTATAGTCATAAATTTTGCACAAGACATCAAATTCAAACAAAAATGTATCTGGGTCCTCAGTCATTAACCCATAAAAGATTGGTAAGGATGAAGGAGGGATGTTTTTTAGCATTGTAGCCCTTTCCTAGTTAGTGATTGGGAACTCAAATGTTGCACATTCAGGATCATCATACACTACATCACCCATGTGCGATATTTTCCCTATGTAAGTGTAGAAGATCTTGGTGATAGGGAAGTTTCTTCTTCAGTATTACCCTCGCTCTGAGTACTAGGCTCACCAATTTTTTCTATGGCTTCTTGGTGTGTAGAGGGAAGAAATCTACCTAGATAAATTCACTGCCTCCACATACATGAAATATGGCTTTATAAAGTAGCGGTCCTACACAATTTTAGTGTATCTTCTAGTGTTGAAAAATATTAAGTCTAACAATCCTAATTTTGAAAACAGAATGTAAACTATGAAAGCTTTTAGAAACAAGTCGATGAAGATAGCACCATCTCCAATAACGATGCCAAAAATGTAGATTCTAAACTAATGAATGTTAAATTTGGTAGAACATACACAATTCAAAGGTTTATTTGACTAAACAGTCCACTCAACATTGGAAAGACTACACTAAAATGTCAACCCAAGGTTTGTAAACTTGTGATGGTGCAACATTGTATATGCCTTCATAGAATCAAAACTACCTAAGTTATCCTAATTAAGTTATTCTAATTGTTGGAAATCATAAAATTACATAACAGTGAAAGAAACAAATAAGAACTAATGGCTAAGGGTACCTAGAGTTGAAACTGTAACTGAATTGTTGTAAATAAAAGATACTATATCAACTCAAAACTAATCAAAACTAACAACTCGAATAATTCAACCTCCATAGTACTACTAGTTAACCATTACATGCATGCTCATGAACATTCATTACCAATAAGAAAAGTATGAGATTCTAGTTTAACTTGTAACTAGTTCATGAAGTAATGATAAATAGGAAACAACTATTAAATAGAAATAAACAACTAGAAAATGAAGTGAGGAACAGTTATGTTGAGTGGCCTGCTCAAGTGGTTTTTTTCACTTAAATGAAAACAAATATAACTAATAGATTCTATACATCCAGTAAAATTGAATTCATTCATTGCATATCATGAAAGATTACATAAGATCTTCTCACATATTGTATTCAATCATTCTGAATATTCATCATGTCTTGAAACTGAAAAATAATTGATAATGAAAAACTCAAAACCAACTAACTTATCTAAGGACTCAACCATTAGCTATATTCAAGCTTGAGGGGATCTTATTCAAAGCAACAACTAATTTCTATCAATAACTTTTACTCCTAGATATCAAAGTGTATAGTTAAGATTGAATTGTTCAAACCATAACTAAAAAGAAAGAAGAATCATAATAGGACTAAAACTCTATAAAACAACATTGCATGTAAAACACACAAAAATTTGTAAAATTCCTATCAATAAAGGAGTCTTCCTCTTCCAACACATATTAACTTGTTATAATGATGTGCATTTAATCTCTAGCATGCATCTTTAATCAACAATTATCACATTCAGCGTAATTTGGAATTCTCCCATTTTGTTGTCTTAGTCTTCCTTTTGTTATGAGTTCAGCTTCCAACTGCTACATGCTATAGTTCCTCCTTAAATGCAAAAAAAATATTTCACAAAGCATGTATACAAAGCTAACTACCATAATTAAAACATAGAACTCCATCCACATTTCATACATATCTTCATATAAACCATGTAATACTATTTTGTCATAACAATATTTCCATCATTATATTTTAGGTTTAAGTCTACATAATAAGTATGAAAAGGTAGTATAATATAGGAGTATTGTTTGGAAAGTATATCTAATTTTTTTTTAAAAGTATACATGAAAGTAACAGAAAATAAGCTAATAACTAGACCCATCAACAACCAAGAGAGAAAATATTGATCTGAAAAAGTATATGATATCTCTTTTGTATTGATTAATGAGTACCTAGATTATATTGATTATTGATTATACTTAATGGTCAATGGTTATAAAAGCATAAAAAAGAAAACCCTAGATAAGGATTTGATTAGATTGAGACAAATGTCTTAATCTCATGCAATGAGACAACTTGACCTATATTTAGCCCAATCTAATAATAAAAAAGAACTCCTAAGTTTAGCTTAAGTGATTAAAGTAATAGGGGACTGTTGGTTGACAGATTTATCACCTAACTCTATATTCTCACACCCACAAAGGTCACAAATGTAACCACAGTTGAATCAACAATGATATAATTCTTAGACTGATTCTCTACTTATTTTAAAAGGTAGCAACTACCTTTGTTTGATATTCAAGGAATAATCTTTAACTTATGTTGCTTTTAACCAAAAAGAAAATAAAGATAGGGGATTTTAACCAAAAAGCTTTAAAGGTATTCAACAACTTCATAAAATAAAACTAAAAATACTTCACAACTAGAAAGAAAGAAAATATCACCACTGAATCCTTATTCACAGATAAATGATACTACAGTGATGCAACAAGTCAAAATATCTATTATCCCAATCATAGATTAAACGTTGGAAGAAAATTCAACATAAGTAGAACAAATTCACACACCATAATTCAAAGATTACGAATGCACAAATTCCACCATTTTCTTCTATATCAAAATAACAAACAACAAATATTCAGAAAACAGAGTTTTGCTCAAATGCGAAAATAAAAGTTTTCCCAAAAGATCCTAAGCATATCAGTTGAATCCATATGTAAAGAATAAGCATAATCCCTGTATCCTGCTATGACCATTTCTCTTGTGCCTTCATCCTGGTTTTGTAATCCCTGTATTTGGAAATAATTGCAAGCAACTCTTTGCTCTGTAGAGTTGTGGTAATTTGTAGCCCAATTCTTACTTTGGTTAGAGCTGCTTCAGACTCGTTCAATGTGTCAGACAATCTACTTGCTTCAATTTTAAAAGTGAGATAAATTTGTAGTCTATTGAGCTTCAAGTAATATTCTTTAGTCATGGTGATAGGATCAGCCATCTCCTTGTATATTTCTTTAAATTTTAGACAAATTTCCTTTGAATCAAGAATCTTCTCATCAAACTCATTAGTTATCTCAACTTTGAGGTCATGACAATTTCCTTTGATCTCCACCAAAATGTCTAGGAACCTTTCGAGTACTATTGAAATCTCCTTTACCAGGGTGTCATAAACACTTAATTTCCATTCCAATGAATTGGGCCATGAGGGGTCTAATTCCTTCGGTTCACTCACGATTTGTTCATTAATTAATTTCATTAAGTCCATGGAAATCAACTCTTTGATTTCTTGTGAAAGCACATAGAGACTAGTCTAATCTTTTCTAATTTTCCACAACTCTGCCATCAATTCCTTCCTTTTTTCAACAACCTAGGTATAGAAAAGCACATACTTACTAATAAAGAGGACAATTTCTTCAAGCATCTCATCAATCCATTCACTAACACTTTTGGAATAGCTCAGGTTCTTTCTAATCAATTGCATTGTGGACTCATCAATGATTCCTACTTGAGAACTTGAGGCTTCAGTAGATATATAAGAATAAACTATAGAATAAATAAAGTTCTTCAAATCAAGAACCTGGGATTGCAATGCCACTTTTACTTTCCTTCCTTCGTTTACATGCTTGATCAAAGCATTGACTGAACAGTCAACATGATATATATCACCTTCAAGTGTCTAGGACCCCATATCAACATGTGTGACATTATAATCAGCTACTATTATCTCATTCTCATTCAAATCTTTTATAGGGTCAGCAATTTCCACACTTGATTACCAGAAGTAGGATCAATCAATATTCTTGACATTTTCTTAGCTTTCTTTAGTCTTGAAGAAGTTTGGAGCAGCTTTGCAACTATATCTACTCCAACTATTATTGTAGGAGTGTACTTCCTTTTTTTCTCTACCACTTTCCTCAACCATACTAGGGAAGCTTCAATCAAAGCATAATTCTTATTCTCTAGAGCGATTTCTCTGGACTCACTAGGAGTAATGGGTATATTTTCCATTGGGGAAGAGAGTACTTGGATAGTGGAGGAAAAGTATTATCTTCAACAATTTTCTTTAAAATAGCAACAAAATCCTTAGGCACAGGTTTTGTTTGATTAACTTTCTTTCTAGGAGTAGGGGTAGATGGATTGTCTTGTTCACATACTGATTTTAGTTTAACCATCTCTTCTAGTTTCTCACCATCACCCCCAAACTATGAATTTGCATTGGAAGACCTTGTAGCCATTCTCCCTAAGGATGTGCCCACTATAATTTTCTGAGAAGATTTTGGTTCTTGGGTAGAACCTACCACTTGTCGCCATTTTCCTTCCAACCAATCTTGAGTTCTTTTTATGACTAGGGCAGCCCATATGTTCATATACAAGACTTCATGTTCATTCTAGTCAACCTTGCAATGGGACTTGTTTGAAAACTTCTCATATTCGGGATCAATGACCACTGAACCATCAATTGTACCCTCGGGAATCTGGAAAGGTAGACCAAAATATTGAATCTATTCAAGGGTTAACCACATGTAATCTCTTTTCAAGACTTCATTTTCATTAGTAAAATCTTCCTAGAAGTCCTCAATAGCAGGCTAATGCCGATATCAATTTCCTCCATATAAATTTTGTTTCAGAAAACCCTTGTCAAAATTAGCCCTCATGAATAAATGTTGGAGATTATATTCTTTGAGAAGACTTTCAGCACATTTGGCCATTTGATTATTTTTTCATGTGAAAGATGGAGTTGTCAATGGGAAACGATACCCCCGTTTCCCCATTTTCAAGTATTTCACATTCACAACGGCCATTTGTCTGCAAACCTCCAAGAACACTAGCAAATCTTCAGGATATTTGGGTAATTTTAGTGGGGCTTTCTCAAAACCTCCTATCCTCTTGAGTAGGAAAATCTATTAACTTGAATATAAAAACTTCCAAATTCTGACACAAGAGATATTGACTCAGAAGAAAAATGTACGTCAAGATTCCCATCCAATTTCCTTACAACTTCCATTAAGAATGCATCATTAACAAGGGAAAAATATCCCATTCTGACTTTCTTAGTAAACCGCGGGCAACACTGATACACATGCATGCTGGAAGTTGGGGGTATCTATGGTTTTAATCCCTATGAAAATGACCTTTTACTAGCTATAATATATGTTAGGCAAGAACACAGATGAAAAGTAGTCATTTTATGAAAATTGACCAATTGTTCATTCAAATGGAAGCAAATTATCTTAGCCCAATCAATGAACATGTTTTCATCACAGACATCCAAAATAAATTGACACATCCAATCCTCAAAGGACTCAATTTTTGCATTCCCAATGATACGATGCAACAAATCAATGGCATTTGTAATTTCTCCTTTGAAATGCATTCTTTTAAGTTTAGCGGGTATATGTGACTTACCTCTTTTTTCTGATTTCAACCACCCTTTGGCCATAGAATTCTTGCACTAGCTTTCATTGACTCTGAAAAATTCACCAGCCATTGCAACAAACATGTCCTTTGTGGTTGTTCTCTCAGGGATCCTTAGTGCGTGAGAAATAGTTCCAGGAGAAATTATAGCAACAACAGTCTCATCCACGGCTTTGATTTCTTGTTTCTCTAGAATTTATCTTCTTGCACATGTTCCTATTAGTTCCACGCTTAGAATGGCTTCTGGAAAACCCCCACCATGAGCTAGTCCACTTTCTAACAGTTTTGCATCGATAGTAGTTCTTTTGTCACTTTCCAAACATGCCCAAAATTCTTCTAGCTTAAAGGATCCCAACTCTATGTCCCTTATGCTGAGCCAACAATTTTCAATTCCAGACTGCATGAGCTCACAATACATAGGGCAACACTCATACGCTTGAAGAAATAATTGTAGATGATAGAGGTTCTATTGTAGGTTCAAACAAATAAATCTTCACCACCTTAAGTCATGCAAGTGACAAGATGTGCGTTTGGTGTTGAATTAATATGTTGCTTTATTTTAATCCTTGGTAAAGAAAACCCTAAGATTTGTGTGCTTTACAAAAATCATTCATAAGACATCTCCAAGTTGTACTGTATACCCCATTAAATGCATAGGCAGTTCCTTGAAACATGCAAATGAGCAAAAAATTGCCTTGTCATAGAAAACTAGAACTCTATAACTTAAAGTCGGGAGTTACGAAGTTACGAAAACCTTTAACTCTTCACAATGGACCGACTCACTTGACGCCACTAAAGAAAAAGTTGGGCTATTGATAAGTTAGGAAAAATACAAACCCAACAACAAAGATAAAGACACACAACACCAACAACTTAGGTTTCAAAACTCATAGAATGCGTGAAAAGAAGTTAGAAATTTAGAGCAACCCTCGACAAAGACTAAAGTGAAGGCAAAGACTTTAGACTTAGGTGAAAAATAAAAGATTGAAGACTAAGGAAGAAAAAATTTAAAGGGAAATAACAACTAATTGTGGTTGCTAAATCTGCATAAACTTCAAATTTGGTGAACATTAGTAACAATGTCAAATTGAATACAACAAATCAAGCATCCCTATGAGATAATACATCATGCTTCCAAATGCAAACAAATGAAACTAAAGCATATAAAAAAAACATAAAGTATATTTATCTTATAGTGGATTGGTGCTTCTTCGATGTGGAAAGAAGCCCTTTCCCAGTCCTTTGCTAAGCTTCATGATGAAGATGATATGAAATGTTGTGAAGATATGATGAACAAGATGCAAGATGATGTGTGTATAACAAAGACACTAAGTTTGTGGAGGATTAATTCAATAGAGGAGCTCTCTATTTATAGCTAAGAAGGATAAAAGAATGCCAAAAATGGAGGATGTGGGACTAAAAACCAACCAATAGGAAGGATCCACTTGTCAACATGTGAGAGGTTGAGGAATGAGCACATTTTGGTCAATGTGCCAAAGAGGGGGAGATTTGAATTTTGAATTTGAGAGTTAAATGCTGAGTTTGACCTTTGCAAGAGACAATCAAGAGCTCATAAATGCCTTGTTGGATGTACATGTCAACTTGGGGGGAGATTCAAATTTGGAAGAATATTCTCTTTTTATGCCAAGTTGAAAGAAAATGATGAATTAATAAATCAATAAATTGATTTATTTGTGCAAGTGGGAAAAGCTAGAGGATGTGATGGGTGATTAGATTAGATTAATCAGGATTAGATTAACTTAGTGAGGGATTAGGTGATTTGACCCATTTGACTTAGATTTAGGGATTTAAACTAAATCAAAGGGAGAGGAAAGGTGATTTCAGATTTAATTAAATAAAGGTTTGATTTATTTAATCAAAGAGGGATAATGATAGGCTTAAATTAAATAAAGTTAATTTATTCAATTTAAATGAATGACCTTAGGAGATTGAATTTAATGAACTTGATTTACCTGATGAATGTGAATTATACTAATTTCGTATGTCTACACTAATATACCTATAGGTAACATTGGCTTTGAATGGGGACCAGGACTGACAGGAGGAAAAGAATCTAGAAACATGGCATAAAGCCTTATTCATTGGGCAACAGAGTCAAAACCAAACAAGCTAAAACTGAACAAATTAAACAAAAACTATGTACAAGGGTGGACTTGATGGAAATTTATTCAAAAAGTTTCAAATATTTCCCATTATAGGCAAGAGGTAGAACAGTACCATCAGGATAAGCCAATCGATAAGCATAATTACCAACTAGTTGCTTCATCAGGAAATGTCCTCTCTAGAGAGAATCAAACTTTTTATGTGATCCTTTTGCCTCCCTTCTCCTGTCCTAGAGAAGAACTGAATCACCAACTACAAAATCCCTTTGTCTAGCCTTTTTATCAAAAACCTTTTTCACCGTCTACTAATGCTTGGTAATCCTATCTACCACAATTTCCCTTTCTTCCTCCAACTTTTTCAAATACTTAATTCACTTTTCCAAAGTAGTTTGAAATTGCTCATTTTCTCTAGCCTTCTACAAATTAAGTGATAAAATATCCAATGGTGTAGGCAAGCTGCTATCGATGCCATATACTAACTGAAAGGGGGACATTCTGATGGCTATTTTATAACTCTGTCATCCCACAAAGTATCGCATAACTTTTTATGCCATCCTCTTTGATTTTCATCAACCAACTTCTTGATGATGGAGATTAAATTCTTATTACTTGACTCAGATTTCTCGTTCCCTTGAGGATAATAATTAGATGAATGAGCAATACTAATGCCATAATCATAGCAGAAAAGAGTGATTTCAGCTGAGGAAAAAGAGCTAGCATTGTCAGTGACAATTTTCTTGGGTATTCCAAACCTTACCAAAATATTCTCCTTCATAAAATTACACACGACCTCAGTGGTGGTATGTTTCACTATAATGGATTCCACCCATTTCGT
Source organism: Sequoia sempervirens (assembly GCA_007258455.2). Taxonomy (NCBI): domain Eukaryota; kingdom Viridiplantae; phylum Streptophyta; class Pinopsida; order Cupressales; family Cupressaceae; genus Sequoia; species Sequoia sempervirens. The sequence continues at coordinate 14,567 of VDFB02128132.1, read as the reverse complement.
GAAATAATCTATAGCAATTAGTATGTGTGTATGTCCTGCACTAGAACTTGGATTGATTGGCCCAATGAAATCTAGTCCCCATTGTTGAAAGGGCTCATCAATTACCACAGGTTTCAAGGATAAAGTAACAAGTTGTGGTCTACTAGTAAATTTTAAACATTTTTCACATTTTGATACCCACTCATAAGCATCTTTGAACATACCTGGACAGTAAAATATATGACGTAGAATTTTGAAGGTTGTTACAAAAGCATAAAAATGTCCACCACATGCCTCACTGTGAAAGACTTCCAATAGCCTCTTTTGTTGTTCCTTATCAACACACCTCAAGAAAGTCCCATTCACACCTTTTTTATACAAATTCCCTTCCTAGAGAACATACTTGTTTTCCTTAAGTTTTAAATTTTTCTTTTTTTTTGATGATAAATGTGATGGGAAATCGCCATTGGTCAGAAAATAAAAGATATCAGAAAACCAATCATAAGTTGTGCTTGTGAACAACACTAATGGTAACTCTTCTTCTTCAACTGATTTACTTTTAGCAATCATTTTGGTCAGTCCCTTTCCCCTTGCTAGATTAGTGGGTTTAATATCTAGATCATATTCTTGGATCTGAGCTATCCAAGATCCTCTTTTATTGCAACCAATATCTTGTTGAGTAAGAATAATCTTCACAGTAGTTTTAGGAAAAAAAATAGTAGTATGAGAATGAAGAATGTAAAACCTAAAACTCTTGAGTTCCTTCACAACAATGTATGCATTTTTCTCAAGCAGAGAATATTTAAGCTCATACTTCTTTAGAGGAGTGCTCATAAAAGAGATACGAGCCTCTATACCTTGCTCATTCTTTTGTAACAAGATGGCTAACAAGGTGTGCTCAGAGGCATAACTATATATGATGAAATCTTTAGTAAAATCAGGATGAACTAAAGTAGGAGCATTTACAATTGCAGTCTTAATGTCTGCAAAAGACTGTTTTCCTTCATTTCTCCATTTGAACATTGGGTGATCCTTCATCATATCAGAAATAGGCTTCGTCAACTCAGCAAAATCAGGAACAAACCTTCTCAGAAAGTTCACTTGACCAAAGAAAGATCTGATTCCATCCTTGTTGGCAAGTAGTCTAAATTGCATGATTGATTTTACCCTCTCTAGATCTATTTTGATTCCATCCTTTGAGAAAATGTGACGTAAGAGTTTTCCCTCAATTACAGCGAAGATATACTTCTTAGGATTTAAAGAAATACATTCTTCTCTGCAGTGATGTAATACTACTTCTAGATCATGTAAGTGATTGGCTCTTTTTTTAGAAAAAATTGTTAGGTCATCCAAATAATTTACTATAATTTTATTCCTCATATCACCAAAAGATAAGTCCATGGCCCTTTGAAAAGTGGCCCTTGCATTGATAAGGTTGAATGGCATTCTATTGTAGGAAAAAATGCCAATGGTTGTGGTGAATGTTGTTTTATGTTGGTCTTTTAGAGCTACTTTTACCTGATTATAGCCTAAGAAGTTGTCAAGCATGGAACTCATTTTAGAACTAGCAAATATTTTCAGAATATGATCCATCACCAGTAAAGGGTAATTGTCTTTTAAGGATGCCCGATTTAAGTTTCTGAAGTCAACACATATCCTTATTTCCCCATTCTTCTTTCTGACAGGAACTATATTGGCCACTCAAGTGGAATGATGGATGGGATAAATAATACTAGCCTTGAGCATTTTATCAATTTCATTGAAAATATCCTTTGCAACCTTAGGGTTATAAGTTTGTTGCTTCTACCTGTAAGGTGTAGCACCAAGTTTCAATGGAATTTTATGTTGAAATTCTCCATTCCTAAACTTCTTTAAATCTACATAACACCATGCAAAAACATCCTTATAATGTGTCAATAGAGAGATAAGTCTCTCCTTCTCTTCTTGAGAACAACACTTTCCAATACAAACAATCTTAGGATCATCTTTTGTACCAATATTCACCTTATCATACTCAATAGATGTTTCAACAAAGACCTTTCCTTTTTGTTTGAAATATTGATCATGTCTATTGAACAAATGTTCAAGAGAAACTAAACCCTTTGGAATCTTATTACCTTTCAATTGAATAACTTTTGTTTTCTTTCCATCAGGAGCAACAACGTCACCTTCTAAAACATCATTGTTTTCATCATTGCTACCTTCAAAATAAATATGAGCAAAGGCTTCAGCTTTCTCTAAAAACTCAATAATCTGTTGATCATTATCGAACACCTGCCAATGATTTAAATTATCAAGAACACTAGGACTATACACAATTTCAATTCTATAGGAACCATCTTTGAAATTTGGATGCGACAAAAGCAATAACGCTAAAACTGCCAAGGAATCATCCCTAGCATTTTGTTCCCTAGGGATAGACTCTATTGAAAAAGCATCAAAATCTTCTATGCAATCCCGAACTCTATTCCTATAATGCTTAAGCCAACCATTCTTCACAGTGTACATCTTTCTCACTTGCTTCACTACTATTTCCGCATCTCCCACAACCCTCAATTGTTTGATACCTTTTTCTTTGGATACACTTAGACCAAGCAACAAAGCTTCATACTCGGTCGTATTATTGGTATTAGAAAATTCCATTTTGAAAGAAAAGGGGAATTTATAGCCATCAGGTGAAATAAAAACTACTCCAACACCTGACCCAACACTAGCACAAATTCCATCAAATTCGAGTGTCCACAATTCATTTACTAAATCAGGGCTAATATAGTTCATATTTCCTTCTTGATCAGAAGTGCACATATAGGTTCCTAGTCTAGTTTCAACAAATAGAATATCCACTCTTGGATTGCCAGACTTTAAGATAGTAAACTTGGCCTTAGGTTCAGGATTCAAATGAATTTTCTTTCCATCTAAAGGTATTAGGGCATGAGACCAATCCATTTGAATTTCTCTACCCAAATCTTTAAAAAAACTCCTACTCAAGAGCATGCCATAACTCACAGGGATATCAACAACCAATATAGTTAATTTTAGCCTCTCTTTAGGAAAAGCAGCTAGGGCTACTTGAGCATCTTTAATTTGACCAATAATAGGAACTGGGGACCCATCCATGGAATAACATTTTCCTTGGGAAGAGGTATAAGACAAACCTAGGGCTTTGGCTATTTGAGTAGGCATCACATTTTTAGAAGCTCCAGAATCAATAATATAATTACTTAGCCTAAAACTAGCAATATATAATGATATATAAAAAAGGTTTTGGTTTCATGAATGGATTTTGTGAGCTTTAAGGTTTATCTATGGTATTAGAGAAAATATGATTTTCAAGATTGGCTTCATTGTTATCAAAAATTTGAGCATTACATTGGGACAGTGAAGACTCTTGTTTAACATATCTCACTAGCCTATCTAGCTCTGAGGGATTGAGTCTCAAGTATTCAGCTTGTGAAATTTGAATTTTGGTATTCCTGCAAGACTCAACTATGTCAAATGAACCAAAGGAAAGAGGGGAAGAAGATGAAGAAGATGGTACCTCAACTTGTACATTGTTGGGAGAATTTTGCTCTTCCTTCTTCTGCTTTGTTAAAATATACTTAGGGGTTGAAGATAAACCAACAGCCTGATCAACTTTGGCATGTTGTGCTCTAGTGAAAACAACACAATTAGGATCATCGACTCTAACATATACGTCCTCTCTTGCTTCAACTTCTTATACAAACTCAAAGAAGTTCATGCCAGCATCATTGGATGGACTAGGCTCCTCCATATATAGCTTGACAATACGTTCATTCGTTGAAAGCATTTGCATGAATCTAATCATCTCATAACAAGTAGCTACATCATGATCGGAAGTCAAATGGAAATTGCAAGGATTCCCCTTACTAGAGGAAGAGGGACCTTCAATTGCCAGCCTTTGGCTTGGAGTAGGCAATGAAAGCATTTTGTTGGGAGCTCCTTGGTAATTCCTGGAAACATCTTGATAAGGCATTTGTGTGGAACCTTTTGGAATTTTTCTCTTAAGAGTAATTACGTAATTAGCCAATCTTTGAATGACTGGATCAGTAGAATTCACTGGTGAAGGCTTACCAATTTGTAATTCTTTCTTCCATTTTCCAGTGATAATCAAATCATCTTCTATTGATACAGTCCTATCTTGTGCAATAGCTAAATCAATTGCACCTTCCCTTTTAATAATGAAACTCACATCTCTCAGAAGAGTGTTAATGAACATTGATTTCAATAATTCAGCACCAGGCCTCATGTTTGTAGTAATTATATTATACAATTTATTAAATTTGGCCACAAAATCCCTCATTGACTCATGAATCTCATTCTTCATTGAACCCAAAAAATATTTAAAGGTATTCAAAATCTTCATAAAATAAAACTGAAAATACTTCACAACTAGAAAGAAATCAAATATCACCATAGAATCCTTATTCACAGATAAATGATACTACAGTGATGCAACAAGTCAAAATATGTATTATCCCAATCATAGATTAAACATTGGCAGAACATTCAACATAAGTAGAACAGATTCATACACAATAATTTAAAGATTATGAATGCACAAATTCCACCATTGTCTTCTATATCAAAATAACAAACAACAAATATTTAAAAAATAGAATTTTTCTCTAATGAGAAAATCAAAGTTTTCCCAAAAGATCCTAAGCATATCAGCTGAATCCATATTTAAAGCATAAACAGATTGTCTTGGTAATGGTTTCTTGAAAGTAAAAATTAAAAGAGTTTTAAACTTAAAAGAACCAAAATAAAGAAAGTATCATGGAATACTAAAACAAATAATTATGCATCATCTCCTGCCGCTTCAGCCTCTTCATTTTCTAGATCTTCGACCACTTCATGTTGCGACCATTTCTCTTGTACCTTCTGTGTGGTCAAAAATAATATGCGTAAATGAATTGAAATAAAATACTATTTAAGCACACCGATAAGACATTGTATCAAAACAGAACGAAAGAAGTAAGTAAATGCAAACTCAGTATTCTGCTTCGATTGTCGTCCTATCGTCCTCTATCTTTAGTGTTTTTGTCGATTCCAACTTTTGTTCTCAGATTGTAGGCTAGGCTCAACAAACTGTCTTTCTAAAGAACGAGATTCAAAGATGATGCATGATGCAAGATTTAAGCTATGATATGGAATAAGACTAATATGCTTGAAATAACCATGATGCTATGATAAATGAATACTAAATGAATTAAATGCATGAACTCTAATTAATTTCCTATTATCAATGCTTGGATTTACACAGGTATTTATAGAGTTTTTTGAATGATTTTGATTGGCTATCTTGATTAACGGTTGTGATAATTCCTGGCAAATCGAATGGCTGAAGAAGGATGAAATTGAAGAGAAAATAGAAGAAACCTAAAAACAAGATTTTTCTATTTTTATGAAAGAGGAAAAGATAAGAAGATAAGAAATCATCTTTCTTTAAAAGGAATAAAAGAAAGATTTAAAGCTGATAAATAATGAATTAAAAATTCAATTATTTATTTGTGGATGAAATTCAGCTTTTTTCTTAATTAAATGAAATATTTAATTAAGCTTTTAAAGCAGAAGAAAGTTTGTGATAAGAATAAAGCTTTAATTAGGGTTTTTGAAGAAAGTAGAAGATCTCATATTTAAATAAAATATTTAATTATGATATGAGAAGAAAACATAAGATAATAAAATATCTAGTTGTGTTTTTAGAAAGAAAGCATAAGATCTTTACTTAAATAAAATTGATTAATTAAGAAATACTTTTTCAGCAATGAATTAAATGAAACATTTAATTATTAGAGAGAAAAAATTAAAATAGAAGAAAAGAGAGAAATACTTAAAACTTGAATTAAATAAAAGATTTAAATTTAAATTCAAACAATGATAGAATTAATTTAATAAATAAAAATGTATTTAATTAATTAAGTGGTTCTCGAAAATAATTAAAATAAAATAATTTGTTCATTACCAAAGAAGAACAAGATAAAATGAACAATATAATTCAAATTAAATTAATTTAATCATATGTAGGGACTTTAAACTAATTAAATAATAAATATTTAATTAATTTCTAGGATTATGAACATGACCATTTTTTATGCATATACATTTTGCCCCTCACTGAGTGATATTGAAACACATTTGCTTTAAAGAAAATAAAATTTTTGCCTAATATGTTCTGGAGTTTTGATGTCGATGATGCCTGGGAAAAATCACGGAAGAAGGAAGGTTTGATGAGTGATAAGAATTAGATTTGAAATAAGAATGAATTATGCTGATTATTATTTCAATGAAAAAAATAATAACTACATTACTTCCCACCGAAAAAGACCATATCAGGTAAAGAAGATTACAAAATAAGAGTGTTTTCTCTGATATTAAAGTGAGCTCGATGATGAATTGCCAAAAGATGGAATCCAGTTGGAGCATAATTCCAGGAGCAAGTCATAGATACGAAGACCAACTATGTATGGACCAATTTGAGTATTCAACCGTTTATGTTGTCAAATTTTGCATTTTAGATCGCTTTTTGAATTGTGTTAAATCAGACTGCATTTTTTTTGCACGTTTTAGCGCATATAGGAAAAGTTTTAGCGCATTCGACAAATCTTTTAGCGCATATAGGAAATCCCGTAGCGCATATAGGAATAGGGTAAAAACTGATCCTTTAGCGCATCCGATAGATAGAGTTGTGCATCTAGGAAAAAATCGACTAGATTGATTCCGTAGCGCATCTAGGGCACAGAATTGCGCATATAGGAATAAGGTCCAAAATTGATAGAGTTGCGCATATGGGAGTTAGAGTGGCGCATCCACGGGATAGAATAACACATTTGGAGTTTTAGTGCATCGAGGAAACAGTTTAGCGCATATGAGAAAAAATTTAGCGCATCTGGGTTTTAGCGCATATGGGCAACAGAATTGCGCATTTAGGAAATTTTGCACAGAACGCTTGTTTGATAAAAAATGATGATTTAAATTGCTTCCTTAGTCAATAGATAGATGAATTGTAATACCATCATGTAGATATGATAGAAAATCTGATAGAGAACTGATAACTTTGCTTCCACAATAGAAAACAAAGAGTAGATAGCTGATAACTTTGTGACGAACAACAAAGAGTAAAATGATTGACTGATTGATTTGTGTTTGATAACTTTGCTTCTCGTGATGGAAAAAAAGAGTAAATGTGTGATAAATTTGCATTCTGCGATAGAAAACAAATAGTAAAATGAAGATAAAAATTCGCATTCATGATTGAAATACAAAATAGAAAATGATATATTGTGTTGATAAATTTGCATTCCTGAAAAGAAAATAAATAGTAAATGATGATAGAGTAACTTGCTTTGATATTCAGATAAATTGATGTTGCACATGATATGGGTCATTGATTGGATTTGCTTGATTGTGTTGATATGGGTCCTAGATATGTTTTGTTGGCTAGATAGATCACATGATATGAGTCTGATTTGATGTGGATTTGTGATGATCAAACAAAATAGGAGGCTTTTAAAAGCCTCCAGATTAGAGAGCGGTTCCCACTATGTTCGGAGCGGATAGGAGAGCTGACCCCTGCCGAGTTACAGTTGATATCAGATTGTGGACTGGGACCATTGTTGGCCATGCCGCAAGGTATTTGGGCCAACAGGGGGTTATTGACCGCTCTGGCAGAGAGATGGCATTTGGAGCATAACACCTTTCACCTACCGACGGGTGAGATGAGTGTGACGCCCGAGGATGTATACAGGATTCTTGGGATCCCGGTTGTTGGTGCCCTTGTGATTTATGACCACAAGGAGATTGAGTGTTACCCATGGCCTTCTGGCAGAATTTGTGTGATACAGGTATATATAGTTGTGGATAAAATGCAGAGAGAGATTTTAGCAGTATCCGCTCTAGATTGCTATGTTAGGCACATTTGTCGGAGAACTTCCTTAGGCTTGGATATGTGATCAGAAAGAGATTCAGTTGAATTTGAGGAGATCTTAGAGTGAATGATTACAGCCATGGGGTTGCACAGGGGAGATTGTGTATTAGTAGCTTGTACCAAATCTCCAGCCAGTTATAGAGAGATCACAGTTTGGCGAGTGAGTAACATGGCACTTACTATAAGTCTAGAAGCGTGAGGAACTTTGTCTGATCTGGGAACCACTTTGCACAAGATAAGGCAGCTTGAGGGAGGCCGTATGTATATACATATTAAAGTGCGATTGTCCAGCAGAAGGCAGGCAAGGTAGAGAGTATTAGTGACAGGTTTTGTAAGATGATATTGGCCATGATGATATAGAGCCCTACAGTGTGAGCATGAACAGCAGATCACTTGGAGATACCATTTGTTTGTAGGCGCCGTGCTCGATAGTGAGCGCCTTTATCGTCAAAGGTACAACATTCTGAGTGCTTGAGCAGGTTGGATTCTAGGGGAGATGCCCGGCGTTGTACTCATTATAGGCGGCTGCAAGATCGAGATGGTTTCGACCATTGAATGCTCGGCGGCTTACTCTGAGCATTTGACTTTATAGCCAGAGGTATGGACAAACAGGCCAGAGGTGCAGGATGTAGGGATGATAGATGATTATACCCAATACTTTCATACGCATCCATTCCCCTGATTTTCAGTGCCAGATGAGCCTGAGGAAGGCGGTGGGGAGTAGCATACAGCCAGTGCGGGATCTGAGGGGTGTGGCTGACAGGGGCTTGAGCTATGGCTTGAAGGAGAGGAGGAGGGAGAGGAGAGTGAGGAGAGTGGAGATGGAGGGGAGGAGGATAGCTCAGATGATGGGGATGATGGGGGGGATGATGGAGATGAGGAGAGATAGCATAGATTGGATAGCCTAGGTAGAGCACAGATTCTTCGACGAGCTAGATCCGGTGGCAGACCTCAGACTGTGATTAGGGTGTCATCCTCTTCCCAGCAGGCACAGATAGATGCATTGCAGGGTCAGGTTCAAACATTTCAGGGACAGCTGGCACAGTTACAGAGCCAGCTAGCTCAGGCTTAGAGTATGATAGTGCAGTTACAGGCATAGCTTGCAAAGGCCTAGACACAGGTTCAGGCTCAGGCTCAGGCACAGGCACAGGTACAGGTTCAAATGCCTGCCCCTGATTCCCAGGTGGCACAGTTGGTAGCATAGATGGATGCCCTTAGACAGCGAGCACTGGAGGCCGAGGGTGTGGCTCGGAGGCTTATGGGTACCATAGAGAGTACCTCATTGCGAGAGGCCATTGTCGAGGGATTTGAGGCAGCCAGAGAGGCTGAGTATTACAGAGTTCGATATGAGGAGCTATGCCCTCTTGAGCAGCGAGAGCCTTATCCCCGGTCACATAGCAAGACCAGGACCCGATCACGGACATCGACACATGGCAGAGAGGTTACAGGGCCTTGACGGGATCCTGATGCAGGGACCAGTGGCAGGCCACCTCCTTCCGGACCAGCTCCTTCAGGGGCATCTACGAGCTAGCTGTTTGGGACCGATTGATTTTTTTACATATGCAGGGCATGTATTGAGTTTTGATCATATCTCATGTATTGTGTTATGAACTTTTTAGCTTCATTTGGACATTGGACACTTGTATTATTTTTATGAGCGATGATATGCAGCAGCGATATTTTTGATGATGATAGGTTTGTGCATTTGTGATGTGATATGGATGTTAGTTTTATGCATGTATGATATGAGATGGATTTTGCTATGTGCTTATTACTTTTGCAAACTAATCTTATGATGCAGGATGATTTAATGATATGATGTGAATGAATGATCTATGATGTAGATGCAAATGTTTTGCGTTGATGTATATATGAGTTTTTGGTGATGTTTGAAACTTTGCTTCAAATGCAGGAATGAATAGTGTGTATATGAAAATGCATCATGGAATTGAATGTGATACGGATAATAATAATGATGAAAAGATAAATGATATGTTGTAATGGTAATGTGATGATAATAAAATAATGTGAAATGGTAATGCAATGATATGAGATTATGATGAGAATAAATGACATGAGATTATGATGATAAAATGATTTAAATGATAAACGAAAATGGTAATGATAACAATAATAGTAAATGATAAAATGACAATAATGATAATGATAAAAAAATGAATGAATGAGGATAAATGATAATGATAAAATGAAAATAATAATGAAGATGATGAAATGAATGAAAGGATAAATGATAAATGATAAAATGGATAAATGATAATGAGAAGAATGATAATGATAAAAGGAATAGATAATGATAAATAGTGATAATAAATATTAATGCTCGTAATAATGAAATATATAAAGAGGCAATGATGAAAGGAAATGATGGCAAAATAATGTAATAAAACTGTGTAAAGAATGATGAAATAATAATAGAAAATGATAAATAATAAGCAATAAATAGACAATAACTAATAGGAAATAAAATAATAAGAGATAAAAATAATAATAATATAGAAAAAATAATAGTATGGAAATGAAGATAGATAGAAAAATAGAATAATAATAAAGAACAATAAGATAAATAAATAGAGTAATAAAATAATATGAAATAAATAATAGTAATAAAGTACTTAATGAATAGATACTTAAAATGAAATAATAATAATGTAATAAAGAATAAATAATAACAATATATGAATGGAAATGAAAATACGAAACCAATAATGAATGATGAAACATAAATGATAAAATGATAATGAAGGATAAATGATGAGGATGAAAAGAGAATAAATGAGATGTCCAAATGTCCTCCACAAAGAGTTCAAAACTACATGACAACCGTTAATGCTTTCATTCAGCCTTTCAAAACACTGATGTGAATCCAATATGCAGATATGTGCAATGATCTAACAAATATGCAACTAAATGAAACTAGTTTGTTAGGCCTGTTATAGCCTTCTTGAATGTCCTCTTAGAGCGTTTTAAAATGATTTGAGTATGTTTCTAAGCATCGAGAGGAAATTAGCGCCAATGATGACGGTACAACTGTGATTTTTGATATAGCAGTAATTTGCAAGCATCGGTATAGTGGTGAGATTGAGGCTGATATTTCTTGCATAAGCAGACAAAGATTAACCACCCTTCTGATGCAAATGTGGAACTGTCCTCAATGATATTGCTTTGGTAATCATGTCTTGTGACATATTTGCATCAGTTGGCCGAATTAATCTCAAGACAACAGACAAATAAAAATCATTCTCGTTCCTTACCACTCTAGTTCAGTACATCATTGAGTGTGCTCCAGAGTAATGATATCAAAAATCAAACAACTTTTGGGCAAACATGTAATATTGTTATTTCATACATTATTCAGATTTTTGGATCATCCAAGAGACAATGATATGGTATCTGCTGAAAAGTGTTTCATGGGAGGGCTTGATGATCGAATAATGTTTCGCATGAGTTGATTGTTGGCATGATCGGATCCTATGTTATAGTCTAGCTGTTTTAGTATGCTCTGAAAGTTAAGTGCCCCCAGTTGAGTTTTTACCCCGTTTATTGACACAACTTGCAAAAAGGAATATGTACAATGGTCAAACCATGGTAAGACGTTTTATCACTCTAGGAAAAATGACGGCAGGATGATGCGATTATAACCCTAAGATGTGGAAAAGGATGTGGAAAGAAAAAAGCCAAAGTGCAAAACATGAACTAATAGATGGAGGGAGCTGGGATAAAGTCATTTTGCCCGGTTCACTTTTATTATTTATTGCATTTTCTGATTTCTTTTTTTCTTTATTTTTTATTTTTTACGTCAATGTTTTGTTGCCAGGTTTTCACCCTATGACATTTTTTTATTTTTTTTGTATTTTTCGTTGTTTTTGTATTTCTTCAGGACTTTTTATGCTGTTTTTGTATTTCTTCAGGACTTTTTTTGCTGTTTTTGTATTTCTTCAGGACTTTTTCTGCTGTTTTTGGATTTCTTCAGGACTTTTTCTGCTGTTTTTGGATTTCTTCAGGACTTTTTCTGCTGTTTTTGGATTTCTTCAGGACTTTTTCTGACTTAAACATAATATTTCTTAAGATGCATACTGTTGATGGGTTCATCAAATAGGTCTCCTTCTGGCGTTGATAACTTGTATGCTCCTGAACCATAGACTGCAATAACCATGTAAGGGCCTAGCCAATTTGGTTCAAACTTTCCTTTCTTTTCTCTATTTTGTTGATTACGTGGGTTCTCTTTCAGAACTAGATCCCCTACTTGAAAGGTACGTGGCTTTACTTTGTGATTATAGCTGCGAGACATCATTTGTTGGTATGCTTTCAAATGGTCAGCTGCTCTCTATCGCTTTTCATCTAGAAGTTCTAACTCTTGTAGTCGAAAAACTCTATATTCATCATCTGTTATGAGACCTTTTAGTGATACCCGTAGTGAAGGTATTTCAACCTCTAAAGGCAATATGGCTTTTGCTCCATAGACAAGGGCAAAAGGCATTGCTCCTATTGGCGTTCGGACACTAGTTCTGTAAGCCTACAAGGCAGGATTGAGTTGAACATGCCAATCTTTCCCTGAATCATTTACTGTCTTCTTCAAAATCTTTAGTATAGTCTTGTTTGAGGCCTCTGCTTGACCATTCCCTTGTGGATAGTAAGGTGTTGAATATCTATGTTGAATATGGAATCTTTCACAAAGTTCATCAACATCATGATTCTTGAAAGGTCAACCATTATCTGTAATAATGGCATTAGGAATACCATATCGACAAATAATGTAGTTGAGTATGAAGGATGAAATCTATTTTCCAGTGACTTTAGAGAGAGGTACTGCTTCAATCCACTTAGTGAAATATTTTATTGCCGTGATGATGAACTTATGCCCATTTGAGGATGAAGGATGAATTTTCCCTACTAGATCTAACCCCCATTGAGAGAATGGCCAGGTTGGTGTGAATGAGTGAAGTTCTTGTGCAGGAGCATGAATAAGATTCCCATGAATCTGACATTTTGAGCATGTTTTAAAAAAAGTGAATGATTCCCTCTCCATTGTAGGCCAGTAGTAACTCATTCTAATCAATTTCTTAGATAAGGTTAGTCCACTTGAATGAGTACCACAAATGCCCCCATGAACTTCTTGTAAAGCTTTATCAGATTCGTCATGTTCAAGACATTGAAGTAAAGTACCATCAAGACCACGGTGATAAAGGGTATCAACGATAAGGGTATATCGAGAGGATTGTCAGATAAAGTTACGTTTTTGGTTGCGAGATAAGTCAGGCGGTAAAGTGTCATCTTTTAGGTAGGCATAAATCTTACCATACCAGGGTGAATCGGATCCTACCAGGTGGTAGATAATTTGGCTTTCAGGTGTGTCATAGGTAGGTGTAAATAATTGTTCCACCAGAAATTCATAGCGAGTCTGTTTTTCTGGGAGTTGTACCAATGAGGCAATCGTAGCCATAGCGTCAGCCGCTTTGTTGTCAATCCTTGGAATTTGTGTGAACTGAATGTCCACAAAGTACTTTTTGAAGTCATCAATCATCTTTTTGTATGGCAACAACTTGTCATCTTTAGTCTGATAATCATCATTGATTTGATTAATAACTAGTTGTGAGTCACCATAAACTTGTAGCTCGGTAATCCTCCAGTCTAATACTGTCTTTAATCCAGTGATGAGTGCTTCATATTCGGCTATGCTATTGGTGCATGGAAACATTAGCCTATATGACCAAGGAATGGTATGTCCTTGAGGGGTGACAAAGAGAATTCCTGCCCCCGATCCATGTTGAGTAAAAGAACCATCGAAGTATAAGGACCATAGCTGCTTAGAGTCTACCGTGAAAACATCAGCATCTGGAAACTCAATGTGTAAGGGGTGCTCTGTTTGTAGAGGAGCGTCTGCTAGTTGGTCAGCAATAACTTGTCCTTTGATTGCCTTGCGATCAACGTAGTGGATGTCAAACTCACTCAAAATCATGACCCATTTTGCTAACCTGTTAGTGATGCTTTACTTAGTAGATACTTGAGTAGATCAATTTTTGAAACAAGATTGATTGTATGAGTTAGCATGTAATGTCAAAATTTATGTGAAGCAAAGACTACTGCTAAACAAGCCTTCTCAATGAAAGCATAGTTAAGTTCATGACTAGTTAGTGTTCTGCTAATGTAATAGATTGCACATTCTTTCCCTTCATGGTCTTCTTGTGCTAATAATGCCCCCAAGGATGTCTCGGTTGCAGCAATATATAGGATCAATGGTTTGTCTGGATTTGGTGATATGAGCACTGGTGGATTCATCAGGTACTGCTTGATTTGTTGAAATGCCATTTCACAATTGTCATCCCATCTGAAAGGAACATTCTTATGCAGGAGATGTGTGAACGGTAGACTTTTGTCAGCCAATTGCACAATGAATCTTCTGATGGATTGAAGTCGCCCTTGTAATGATCTTAATTGACTGATGTTCTTTGGGGGAGGAATCTCCATGATCGCCTAAACTTTAGCAGGATCTACTTCAATTCCCTTTTCTGAAACAATATAACCTAAAAGTTTTCCCGACATGACCCCAAAAACACATTTCTTAGGATTCAGACGAACTTTGAATTTTTCCAATCTGGTAAATATCTTAAACAGTATCTCC
>VDFB02128131.1:0-24285 GCA_007258455.2 Sequoia sempervirens | reverse complement strand
TTTCAAAGGGGATTCCAACAAGTGCAAAACAAAAATCCATACAACTAGTTGCTTAGCAAGCCGCTCAAGCTGTGCTATTCGCCCAAGTAGCCCAAGCCACATTATAAGCACAATAAGTTGCACAAGCCCAAGCGTTATTGCAACAACAACAAGAAAATTTTTCTCAAGAAGCCCACGCCACATTTCAAGCACCAAAGGTTGCGCAAGCACAAATTCTATTACAAAAAAAAGCAAAAAAAGCACAAGCCCAACACAAGCAATGCAAGCATGACCTCAAGCTCAGGAAAACACCTAATATCAAGCACAACAAGTACAAGCACAAGCACAACTTGCAAAACAACAAGCCACACAAATGCAAGCATATCAATAAGCAATTAAACAATATCAAGAGCAACAAGAAGCAGCTGAATTGGTAGCCCAACAACAAGCATTGTTGGAATAGAAAAAAGTACAACAAGCACAACAACAAGCACAAATCTTATTGTAGCAACAACAAGATCAACAACAAGCATTATTCATACAAAAGTAGGTGGAAGCCTACCTAGCTCGACAGAACATACAAATACCATCAAACAACACACCAACCAACCCACCCATCCAACCAACAATTGAAACACCCTAAAACACCTTCATCCCACCCCCTGATCCGCAAAATGATGTAACAAAAAAAATCAAGTTGTTCTCACAACAAGTGCTCAATCATCAATTAGGGAAAACAACAAAGACACCAAGAAACTTGTGTATGTATCCATTTGACAGGAGCCTAGTGATAAAACCATTCCCCAAGAGATTCAAGATCCCCAAGTTTGAAAAATATTGTGAGATGGGAAACCCTGAAGATCACATCAGGGAATTCCAGGTTCATTGCATGGAAGTCACATTCAACAATACTTATATGATGTGGCTATTTCCTAGGAGTTTGGCTAGCCATGCTATGGAATGGTTCTCTCACCTACCTTCAAGCATTAGAACATTCCAAGAAATTATAGACACATTCATTAAAAATTATGCATGCAACATTGCAATGTATGTTAGTCAAGAAAAAATCTCAGCTCTAAAACAAGTAAAGGGTGAATCTTTCACTTCATTCCTACAATGATGGTGATCCAAGGCCAATTGGAGTAAGTGGACCATGCCAAAAGAACAACAAGTTTGAGCCATCATAGCTAACCTTTAAGGCCTCTTAGCATTTCATCTACAGGTTCAAGGCATCACCACATATGATTAGTTGATCCCCAAGGTGCTCAACATTGAAAGAACCCTTATGACACAACCAGCAGGATTAACCTCATACCCCAAACAACAAAACAAACGCCCACCTTCCAAATACAATGATAAACCTCGCACATGGGAAAGGAAAAAAAATGTTACTAATGATGATGTTGTTGACACCAAGGTGGTCATCAGTGCCCCTTGCCAAAATACACCCACACCACAAATCCAAATCCAACACCAAAAAAATCATCACGCAATACAACAACCAAACAACAATCTGACAATCAACAATCTCAATGATCAAAGGGGACCACCACAACACAACAAGAGTTATCTAGAGCATAAATAAACTTCTTTGGGGGAGCCACTAGAAGTCATCATGAAAAAGATGATAGAAGAAAAACTCATCAAGGCTCCTACCTTTGAGAATTACCAAGAACTAGATGTGAAACCTCCTTGGTATAATGAGAATCAACTTTGCAAATTCCATAAAATAAAAGGCCATACCACAAACAGTTGCATGAGATTGAAAAACATCATTCAAGATCCCATCGATAAAATAATTATAAACATGGAATAGCCTATAGGAAATCAGGGTCTTAAGATATATAGAAATCTAATGCCAAATCAAGGCAACAAAGGGAATAACAGTTATAAAGGGAAAGGCACCCATGCAAACGTGAACAATGTGTACAAAACTGTTGTTTCCTCCCTAGATGAATACTACACAATCATCACCATCAAAGGTTCCCATGTCGATTGTGGAGTCACCACAAGAGGTAGCAAAGTCACCATTGCAAGATCATCCTAGCAAAACAAAGTCCCTACATCTAGATCTATTTCTAATGGCTACAATGTCCTAGATCAACTCAAGAGAATGCTAGCGCAAATCTCCATCATGGAGTTGCTAAAAATCTCATCTTCTCATTGAAAAATCCTTGAAGAAGTTTTGACCTCATCCACTATCCTTACAAATCTTGATACAAAACAATTCCAAGCTATGGTTGGAAATATCAATATGCTAAATCTTCTCACATTTATTGACCAGGATTTCCCCACTCAACCATCTCATAATGGTGCACTTCACTTAGAAGTAATAGTGCAAAAAAGCAATGTCAAAAGGGTCTTGGTGGATGGAGGTGTGGGTTTGAATATTTGTTCTCTCAACCTCATCAAACAATTGAAAATCCCATAGGATTCTATTGAAAAAGGAAAGGGTATCACAATAAGATCATATGATGATCAAGAAAGAGTGTCCCAAGGCATGATCAAACTCCCTATTCTAGTACAGATGTCTCTCATGGAAACCACTTGTTAGGTCTTGGACCTTGACTTACCATATAAGATCCTTTTGGGACATCCATGGATTCATACAATGAATGCAGTAGCATCAATGTTTCATCAATGTGTGAAATTCACACATGAGGGACAAGAAGTTACCATCCACAGAGATCCTGAACCATTTTCCTATTGCAAAAGCCTTGAATCAAAGTACTAAAAAATCCCCCAAGCACCGAAAGATGATGAGGGCCCATCCACACCATACATCGACCCCTCCACTCTTGCATACACTTTTGCGACAGAGACACCTACCACTCCCACCATCCCCACCATCTCTAGCATTAAGGTCATCATACAAGATAATGGTTGTGGAAAATACAAGCTCCCTAATAATGATTTTGTGGTAGGAGAGTTACCACAATCTCCTAGATCACGGGGACGACCACAAATAAATGAAGCCTCCACATCCCAAACGTCTCCTAAAAAATATCCCATCTTCAAAAGGTGGGGGGATCTTGGACAAGAAGTTATTGAGGAAGATCCATCTCATATGCTATATCAAGATGAATGACTAGTAGCTTACTTACCAATTGATGATAGAAGCAAGGGTCTACAAATGATGCTCACAATGGGCTATGACAGAAATCAAAGATTTGGACAAAATGACAATGGCCTTATAATACCTATCATGCCAAAGACGTGACCAATAACAAATCTTGGCATTGGATGTACACCTTCAAGTATAACCATACAAGGCCGAAGTCCTCTAGTTAGAATATTTAATAATCCTCCTCAACCAACCCCATTAAAACTACACTTACCAGTGTCTACAGGTAGAGTCATAGATAACTTTACATTTGATATAGCCAATGTCTATAGTAGTAGCAATGATGAAGATCACCTGACTAACTTACCTAGGCTATTTGAGGATACCGCTGTTTGCATGATTAACACCCTATCTTTTGAAACAGACAACCAAAATCATGAGATCGGCTTAGTATATCCCCAAATCATCGACTATGACCAACGAGGACCACTAGTTCTTAAAGCATTCAAAAATGATGAGGCACTCTCAGAATTCATGGGACTGTGGGATAACATTCTAGATGGAGATCACAAAGAATGGTTCATTATAGAGCTAGACACATAGGCCTATTATTGGGAAATGATTGAATCCTTGAGTCGCAAAAGTAAGAAATTAAGAATAATATCCATGTCCTTGAGTGAAAACCACACTGTGGCACTCTCTAACCAGAAAAAAGTAAAAAGAAAGTACACATCCAATGGTGAAAAAATCTTTGAGGTTCCCGAGGATGGGGGATTCAATCTTCTTTTAAGAGCTATTTATCAAGAAAAGTCAACAGTCTTGGCAGAAAAATGCAATCCAGTCAACCTAGGAATAGAGGAGACCCCATTTATCACATTCCAAATAGAATCACTACTATCAGAAGAGCAAGAACTCCTAGCGGCATTCCTAAGAGAAAGACAAATAAACTTCACATGGAGTTATGCTAACATGCTAGCACTTGATCCAAAGACTATGGTTCACCACTTAGCAGTGTATCTAGAAGCAAATCCTGTCAAACAAAGGCTTTGAAAAATGCATCCTCAAATCGCCCTATTAGTGAAAATGGAGCTAAAGAATCTATTAGATGTAGGATTCATCTAACCGATAGACTATCCAGAATGGGTATCAAACTTGGTATCTATTTCAAAACTCGAAGGAAATATTAGAATCTGCATAGACTTTAGGGACTTGAATAAGGAATGTCCAAAAGATGACTTCATGCTTCCCAACATCGACATGATAGTAAAAATGATAGCTGGACATGAAATGTTGTCACTAATGGATGGATTCTTAAGGTACAATCAGATCATGATAGCTAAAGAGGACCAACATAAAACAACTTTCACTTGTCGATGGGGGACCAATTTTGTTGGAATATGATTCTATTCGGCTTAAAGAACATAGGAGAAACATACCAAAGGGCCATGACATGATCCATAAGATGGTCAAAGACTATGTTGATGACATTCTAGCCAACTCTAGAAAGAGAAAAGATCACATAGCAACCCTTAGTGCCATCTTTGACAGGCTAGAGGAGTACAAGGTCAGATTAAACCCTAATAAGTGTGTCTTTGGCGTACAATCGGGAAAATTGCTCGGATATATAGTGACAATGAGGGGTATTGACGTAGATCCAACAAAGGTAAAAGCAATCATTGATATGGAGGCACCAAAAACATTAAAGCAACTAAGAGGTCTCCAAGGAAAACTTCAATCTATTCGAAGATTCATAGCACAATTGGTGGACAAACAAAACCCATATTCTCATCTACTCCACAAGGGAGTAGTGTACAAATGGGATAGCAAGTGTGAAGAGGAATTCAAAAAAATCAAGGAATACCTACTGACACCACCAGTCTTAATGCCACCCATCCCAAAGAAACCATTGATTGTATATGTATTAGCAACAACAATAGCCCTTGGAGCTCTCCTAGCTCAACATGACGAAAACATAACAGAAAAGGCTATCTACTACATTAGTAGAACAATGGTTGGGCATGAGCTAAACTATTCATTCATAGAGAATGCATGCCTCACAATAGTGTTTGCATTACAAAAATTTAGACATTACATGTTGGCACACAAAATAAAGCTCATCGCCAAAATCAACACTCTCAAATACTTATTGTCAAAGGCAATGCTCACAGGAAGAATGGCCAAATGGGTAATGATACTGTTAGAATATGACGTTGAAAATGTGGAGAGGAAAGCAATCAAAGGCCAAGTCATCATAGAGCATCTTATAGAAGTACCAGTTTATTAAGAGAATCCTCTCATCTCAGAGTTTCCAGATGAATCTATTTTTAATCTAAATATAGTTGACCATTGGAAACTATACTTTGATGGATCATACACATCGCATGGATTAGGAGCTGATATCTTCTTCATCACCCCACAAGGGGATTTCATACGAAGGTCCTACAAATTGACATTTCCCTACACCAATAACATTGCAGAATATGAAGCTTTAACCATAGGTCTCAGAATAGTAGTGCAGTGGAACATTATAACTCTCAAAGTACACAAAGATTCCCAATTGATAATAAATCAAGTGAATGATGAATACTAGACCAAGGATAACAAGCTCACTCCATACAAGAAATTGGAGGAGACTCCCAAAGAATCCTTCATCGAAATTACATTTGAGTAGATACCTAGATCCAACAATAGAGCAATAGACACCATGGAAACAATTAGGTCCCTATTGGACATCCCCAACAATGTTCCAAAATATGAATTCCTAATAGAGCAGCTTGTTCCTGCATTCGAGGTACCAAAATTAGAATTCGTGTGTGAAATCGTTGGTCTTGATGATCCTTGATATCACAACATTTATACATACCTTTGAATAGGAGTCATACCCGCAGACTTACCATCAAACCTAAAATAAACCTTTGTCAAAAAGGAATCTATATTTTTCATCCTAGGAGATACCCTATCATAGGAGCATAAAAGGAACCCTACTCCACTGCCTAAATGCTAAGGAGGAATTAACCACTCTAAGTGAAGTACACAATGGTATATGTGGTTTACACTCGAGTGGAATGACCATAGCTAAGAAACTGCTGAGGATTGGGTATTATTGGCCCACAATGGAAAGAGAGGCACATGACTATGCCAAAAGGTGTCTACAATGTAAGCAGCATGGGGAACTCATCCATGCTCTAGCTAAAGAGCTTCATCCTATCGTAATACCATGACCCTTCTCACAGTGGCGACTAGATCTCATTGGAAAAATCATGCCCACTTCATCCAACAGCCAAAAATTCATCATAACCACAATGGAGCACTTTACTAAGTTGGTGGAGGCCATACCCATGACGTACAGAACTAGGAAGTATATTTCAAAGTTCATCCTGAACTATCTCATTTGCCGCTATGGTGTTCCACAACCCATTATCTCAGAAAATGGGACACCATTCAAGAATAAGGAATTTCGTTACTTATGCAAAAAATTCAAAATCCAACATCGCTTCTCTAACCCATACTATCCCTAAGGAAATGGCCAAGAAGAAGCTACAAACAAAACTATTTTGAAAATCCTCAAGAAAACAGTCAATGACGCAGGTCGTGACTGACACCTATAGCCTAATCCTGCCCTCTAGGCCTATCGAACTAGTATCCGCACACCCACTATCACCACCCCTTTTTCCCTGGTCTACGGATCAAAAGCAATACTCATTGAGATCGAGTTCTCCTAACTTAGGATATCACTACAAAACCTCATCACAGCTGAAGAGTACCAAGTATCAAGACTAAATGAGCTAGATCTATTGGATGAATGACGTATAGATGCTTTGAATCATTTGTAATTCCATCATAATAGACTCAAAAGGAGCTATAATAAGAAAATAAGGACATTCCAAGTTAGAGAATTGGTATAAAAAGAAAATCAGAAAAATGTCCCAAACCTGAGCAACAAAGGAAAATTTGAACCCAATTGGCTGGGACCATTTGTTATCAAAAAAGGTTATAAGCAGGGGCATATCAGTTATCAACACCTGAAGGGGAACCTCTATAGGAGCCCATGAATAGTTCCCATCTCAAAAAGTTTTATGCCTAAATCTTTCAAGGTATAGAACCAAAAAATCAAAAAATGTCCTAAAAAAATGGTTAACTTTAGTGAAAACTTGGCAAATAGGCATCTTGGTGACAATAAGAAAATAAAAAGAGGAAAAAAATCCCAAAAAAATCAGAAAAAGGATCAAAAATAGTAAAGAGAAAAAATTGTCCTCTAGTGAAAACCACTTCGGTGGCACTTTGGACAAATACCTTGGTGAAAACCTAGAAAACAGGTGCCTTGCATAAATAAGCACTTTCCATCCATCAAGATCTTTACAACTTGTTCTGCATCATTCATCCATCGCATCCAGATCTCCATCCATCACTTATCCACTCGCATTTGCAACATAGCTTGGTCCTATTTTCGTATCATGATCCCTCCTAGTACTACTTGACCCATACTCAAGGTCAATTTTTCCTACCTTTATCAGAGTACTCTACTACATCACGTTGGGGGTATGTTCTCATTGGATCAGATTTGTGTATATTCTTAAAGTCCTAAATATTAGAGAATCCAAAAACATCAAAAAATCATCAAAATCCCAAAACAAGTCAAAATGTTAGTCAAAATATCAAAAACAGAGTCATCTTGTTGAACTACATCATCTCTAAGCTTGAACGTAGGAAAGGTTGATCTTTGATCATCCCCTGAGACACTTAGGTTAGTCCTTTAGGAGTCTGTCATAATAAACTAACATTTCATCATGCATATCTTCATTTGTAAATCGGTCAAGTTGTCAGTCGAACTACGTGGTGTCTACGTGTATAAGGTAGGAAAGGCTAATATGTTGATGAGACCCTGAGGCCCCTAGGATAGGTCTTTAGGTTAGTCTCTTGCTCAAAATCTCAAAAAATCCCAAAACATTTGGAAAATCAAAAAAATCAAAACATTTGAAAGTCTCAAAAAATACCAAAAATAGCCTCAAACCATTGTAAAACTCCAAAAACATCCAAATATTTGAAAAAATCCATCCACCTAATCTCGATTGCACCCAAAATAACACCATCCATAATAAACTAATTGTCATCCTCAACCTTTGGTGAAAAAGTTAGAAACAAGTCTAGTAGCTTGAAAGTAAAACTCAAAAACATCAAGTCTCAAGTTTAAGTCACTACATAAACAATTTGTTCAATTCTTTGTGTCGATAGTCCATCATCCAAATAGTCCCATATCAATCATATGATAACATCATGTCCTAGGATGAATCCTTCCTACAATTGGCATTATTTATCAAAAATAACACTTTGGATAAATGAAATGGCGTGCCTCCATCTGCTAACATGTCCTCAGATGTATCCTTCCAATAATGGGCATTATCTTTTGGTAATAGTTTTGATTCTTATCCTGAAAAACACATTCCCTTTTGGTTAGCGGTATTGAAGAACATCAACTTCTTTGCATGCTTTATCTTTTTTTTTTTACTTATCTTATTGTGCTCAGTCCAAGGACCTCTCAATGATATTTGAACGAAGGATTTAGAGAGATAGGAATGGGGCAACGATCACTATCCTTTTGTCTGCTGTGCTTGTTGGATGTTCTTGTAAAATAACCTTGGTGAATACTTGCTCTATTAGATATGTATAGAGGATTTTTTTGATAGCTTGTTGACTATTGCATTGATTGGTTATACCTTTCTATGTTTTGGTCTGAGATGTTTGAAACTTCTAATGTGCATCCTAGCAAGGTTTTTGTATGTCATGTTTGAACAAGAATACTCTTATCTTTTTTTGAGTCAAAGTCCATCACACTAAGTACAACACCATCCTAGTCCTTTATACCTTGATGCATCATACTTATGCGTGTTATCAAACATAAGGTAAGTGACCCTTTTAAAATCCCAATCCTTGATAAGAAAATCATCCATCATCATCATTTCTCATAAAGTTGGCTTGTTGCATCCTCTTTTCATCATATAATTTCTTCTTTTCCACACTAACATCACGTCATGAATAGTTAATCATCATCACTAGTGCATCCATCCTACATCCACAAACCATCAGTATTCTACATATCATCCCACATGCATGTTCATCATCATAATATAGATATGTTAGTCTAAGCATCTCATAAATCATATATTTGCATCAATCATACATTTGCATAATCATAGATATCACATCATCCATCTCATCCATCTCACACACATTGCATTATCATTTAAATTGTTTAGGATAATATAGATTTTTTATTCTAAGAATCTTAAAACAATCATTTGCATCATCATCCATAACCATCCATTTTGAACCTCTTTATTGTGAGATCGACCCTCAAATTGAATCTTTTTTCTCAATCTCTCAAGGGGGCGATGTACCAGTGTACTTTCCATGGGGCATCCAAAAAATTAGAAATTTTTTGAATTTTGATTGTGGCAAGTTTATTCTTCAAAACAACGTAGCAAGTACATTTCTTCAAAGAGAGGAACAAAGTATACATGCAAAATTAGCATCATGCATTTAATTAGGTCCATTCATCAAGTAAACCAAGTTCACATTCATCTGCTCATTAAATAAATCAAGTTCATTAAATCCATTCATTAGGAAAATCAGGTTCATTTAATTCAATCTCTAAGGATTATCCACTTAAATTGAATAAATTAACTTTATTTACTTTAAGCCTATCATTCCCACTTTGATTAAATACATCAAGACTTTATTTAATTAACTCTAAAAATTCATATTTCTCCCTCTTGATTTAAATAAATCAAAATATTCAAGTCAAATGGGTCAAAGCATCTTAAACATCATCTAAGCTAATCTATTCCTGATTAACCTAACCTAACCACCCATCACATCCTCTAGCTTTTCCCACTTGCATCAATATATTATTTTAACTTATTTATAAAAATCATCATTTTCCCTCAACAAAGCACCTTTTTGAGAATATTCTCCAAATTTGAATATGAGGGAAAGTTGACTTGTTCCTTCCAACATTGCAATAACTTCTCTCATACATGTCCCCCTCTCAACATTTAATTCACAATTTCAAATTTGAATCTCCCCCTCTTTGGCACATTGGCCAAAACTTGCACATTCCTCAACCTATCATAATGTGACAAGTGGCTTCATCTCATTAGCTAAATATTTATCCCACATTGCTCTATTTTGATCTCTCTTCCAACTCGAAAATATATAAATGAAAGGCCTCATTCTTCATCAACCCATCTAGACTCTCATGCAAATTTACTCTCTTAAATTGAGAACTAATTTTTCCCATCACCATTGCATTACATCATTTGAGTTTTAGCAAGGATTGGGAAAGGGCCATTGGCACATTTGACACAAATCCAATATGGAATAGGTACATGTTATGCTCTTAGATGTCTTTTACTCCTTTTATGTAATGCCCCGCCAAGCAAGCCCGAAGGATACATTACATCTAGCATTTATGGCACCAATTTTTTTTCTAAAAGGTATTAATATACATCATAATAATCATACATTACATGATTTGAAACTAAACATGAATCTACATATAGAAAATCCCTCGGGTTTTACAAGACTGCATTACTTTTCACAACAACATCATTACATCACATGGATGGTAAGTATACACCAATAATCATAAGATAACATGAACATGGTTAGTACATTAATCAAGGGTTACAATATTACAATTCCGTTTCCCAACATGAATGGGGAAGATACAATAAAATGGAATGTTACATTTGAAATGAAAGAGTACAAAGCTGCAATACTGGATTCAACTCTGGATCAACTCAAGAATCTCTACAAAGTACAATTTGGCACTTCTCAATCGACAATTGGGGACCCAATGGGGTGCATAGCACGTTCCACCCAACCACGTGGACCCGAAGGCCCACCCTCGGTGCTAAGAGATGACAAGAAGGATCCCCAATAATAACCATCATACAGAACAAAGATACCAGACTTCACAACAAGATCCACAATAACATAAGACAACCTCAGCACAAATATATAACCAACACAAGTTGTGTCCAACATAAGGAATAACCAAATAAACATCAACATACAAATGTCAACAAGTGCTTCCAGAGGCCCAAGAATAACATAGAGGGAATCAAAACCAAATATAGTTGTTTAGGGAAGAGTGTCATCCCAATGATGCATGGGTTACCCTGGCGAATCTTCCTAGGCCCCGGCCCCCAACTTGGGTTACCGTGGTGACCTCTTACGAAACCCGGCCCCACATGCAATCCAATGCAGCATCGATTATCTTTCATAAGGACAAGATAATGACTTCGCCATTCCAGGCCTTCTCAACTCATCTCAAGCCCATACAAGCACTTGAGTCATGAGTGGGGCATTAACTTATATCTTGTTAAAGTGTGATTATACCCAAAAACCCCTAAATAAATATTATCGTTTTCACTTGATTAACAAACTTCCAATGAGTTACCCTGAGACCACTTCCGGGTCTCGGCCCCCATTGAAAGCCACTCCCCTTATAAACAACCAG
This sequence comes from Sequoia sempervirens, assembly GCA_007258455.2. Classification (NCBI taxonomy): domain Eukaryota; kingdom Viridiplantae; phylum Streptophyta; class Pinopsida; order Cupressales; family Cupressaceae; genus Sequoia; species Sequoia sempervirens. Next base: position 12,721 of record VDFB02128131.1, on the reverse strand, counting down.
AATCAAAAGACACTATCAGGGTAAGCCCCATGCACAACATATAAAGCCACATGATAAGTTGCATTAGCAAGACATACACCATTCTACACAAAATCTTCATAACGAAACTATTTTCAAGTGCAAGGCTAAACCCCTAACGTCAAATAGATCATACGAGCAATAGTTCACAAAGAACCAAAATAAAGGCCGATAATAAAGTAGCACCTTTCTTTCCCTTTCTCTGGAAGACTGATAAATCACTAAAACAAGGGTTTCCCAACAAGGTGACAATAAAACTTGATCTCAAAATCAACATCAAACTCAAAGCCACATAAAAACAATCCAAATGCAATATCAACCATCATCAAAGTACTAGACAGAATCATAAAACCACTTGCTTTCAGGTGAAACAACATTAAACTCAATAAATACTTCAAGCTCAAGATGGGTTACCAAAGGTGAATTCATTACCTACTCAACCACCATAACTAAGACATCCAGTCAGGCATTATAATCATAAAGAAAAATACTTCACATTCATAACAATCTCTCAAATTATCTATTTCGTTAGATCATTAGTTCGTATCCTCAATTAGCTATCCAAAGATTAACTATTTCCCAATTTCAACATAATCCTATTTACATCATAAACCTCTAAATATTGAAGCAATCGCTAAAATATTGGTAACATACAACTATAGAAATTTTCATTTATTTATTCTTTCAAAATACTCATTTGACTAAGAATAAGTAGAGCTAATTTATTTTATTTATTTACTTATAGGTAAAATCATTATTCTATATGGCTTCACATAGATAAACTACCGTTCCACTATCTATTGACCTTGTAATAATCTATACTCACAAGCTCATTTAATAACAAAATTAGGGAACACTATTCAATTAAAATGCTCAATTACACATTACATTTCTATTAGATCTTTCCCTAGAGTAAATCCCACCTATTTCTTTTAAGTCTATGACATCCAAATTTAGCTATATATATATGTATCATTCTAATTTATAAGGAAACCCTTAATTCTACTACAAATTTTGCATGGTACACTTTCATTCTTATTGATGAAAGTTGACAACAATAAATGATTTCGACAAAGGATTTACCTTGAACATCCCATGGCTATCTTTCCAATTTCTTGGGACTAAAAGAAGGGTTTTCTTCTTGCATGTTATTTTGCAGGAAAGTGCAGACCGAATGAAGTACTATTTAATTTACCTTACTATAATGAATATCTACTTGAGCCTCACCCTGCCCCGCTAGTTAGATAAAGTAGAGCATCAGCCTGTTATAAAGGTGAATCAAGGGTGCCTAACATAGGTGTTAACTTAACCACCGCCAAAATAAAGGAAACTCAAATCTATCAGAGAAATTTTAAGTAATGTGGAGACTCAATAAGGTCAGTGATAAAGAAAAGCACTACGAAACTTATACCCTAGGAGTCTAAATGAAATGCAGTGAGAGTGACCGTATATTTACTATTCAACCCCAAAACATGCATCATGCCCTTCCTAATACATGCACGTCTATAATCCATCAAAGAGATGGAAACAAGGTCCTCAGATTACTGCTCATAAGAGATACAGAAGAAGAGTGAAAATTGGAAAATTAAAGCTAAAACTTTCGGCCAAACTGTCCACTACGTTTGCCCGCAGCCTTAATGCCTACGCCAAAATGGGAGCTTTGGATTAGAAAATGGGCATCACTCCCTTGTGGTTCAATCAATGAAGATAATTCATACTTAGACATGCATGGATTAATCTTTGAGACAAGCAAATGACTACTGGCAGGATCGAACAGGTAACCATCAAAGAAACTATAACTGATTTAATGAACCATCCGTAGTTCCACAGTCTAAACTAATTTATGTTTTCCTCGCCACCCTCTCATGAAAAATCATACACAATATAATCTTGCACAGACTTATCATAACAAAGGTGATTAGACGCTTGGTCGATGATGCGTGGTTGTCAGTCAAGGAAAGCCAGGGACCATGGATTTTGTGTTGCCGTACTTTGGTCTGGAACTAGTTCAATTAACATAGGAAGATCTTAAGAGTCCTCTCTCAAATTTTGTACAGGTTCAAGAGGTCCACCTAGGGAACCATGAAAGTTTAATAGCTGAAGGCCATATTTATGCTTAGTGAATGTAAGCACGGGATTCTGAAACAATGTCTTGCCAACAATCTACAGGATAAGTAAGGGACAGGAAACATGCGTAACATGCAATGATGTTACCAAACTCACAGGTGCCAAAGGCTTAGTATATATCATATAGTTTAAAGCATTAAGTTTAAATGGCAAAAACAAGCCATATCCAATATTAATTTCAGGAATCAACACCCAAAAGAAACGACAACATGCACGATGGCTGGAATGAAGTAAAATGAAAACATTCATAATACCAAAACAACATAACCTTTTTGCCAAAATCACTTTATATCGATACTTATCTGGCTTATACGCTGGTCATAGTTGAAGTTGTTTCTGCAATGAATCCTCGCTGGTGATAGCTTCATCCAGAGAGTGAAGGTGCATGTCTCCACCTTGAATTCTCGCTGTCTAATGAGCATATTGTACCCAACACCCAGCTCTCATTGATACGAGTGCCTCTCCCCAACCATACCAAAACAATGCTACATCTTCAGTTGCAATTGAAAAGTGTCCAAACCCTGTGCCAATGTCATACTTGTCGACTCCATAATTGTAAGTCAGTTCCAAGACAAAATGGGATTCCTCAGGTCCAAATCCAAGAAAAGCATTTGAATACTTTTCCTCTGGAATGTCTCTTTGTCTTAGTAATTTCATCCCAAAGCACTCAGTGTAGAATTTGATGGTTCTCTCCAGGTTTCCAACTCAATAAACAGCATGGAGAAAGTGGCGCTTATCGTTTTGCACCCATTCCAATACATTCTGAGAGGATTCTTCCGAAGCCATCTTGGCCTTAGGAGAAAGTATCATAATCACCGGAACCCTGTGAAATCTAGTTGCCAAATCTAGCGGCCGTGAAGATCCTCTAAGTTTAGCGCCACTAATTCTTGAAGAAGATGCAGAAAACAGTCCAGTTCCACCATATCTAGGGGCCGCAATGCATTTCATAGCAAACATAGATGCCATTCACAGAGAAAAATAAATATCAACGAAAAAAAAATAGTGCAAAATGGCTTTTCAAGAAGCAGCTACCACACACCCCCTTTTTTCCGCCTAAAGGTTAGAGGTGTATAGTTAGAATATCCTCGCCTAACCTCATTTCTGGGCCTAAAATGTCCTTTCGCTAAATATCCCCAAGTATAAAAAGTAACACCTCATAATGTATAAGTAGTTAATCATTAAATGTGCATGATAGCTTATCCACGCACTATATGAGGTGTCCCAGTCACTGCATGAGGTGTCCCAGAAGAGCAGTTATAAGAATCGTTACATGCAACCAATGCATGATCCTCCGTTTACCCAGCCGAAAGTAATGTCTTTAAAGCTAATCAATGGAAATGAATAACCAACAAGCTCGCATTGCATGACTGCAAATTTCTCACAGCTGGGTGTTTAAAGAAGACTGGAACTCCATTTTTTCCTTTCAATATGACATTTTGAAAGTTCAGCCTTAACTGCAAAAACTATGGAAGGATAACTAGAAAGTTGTTGAAAACCCTATATAGTAGTTGACCCTTTCTCTCAATGCTACAACTCACACTCTCAATTTGCTTATTAATTAACATATCTTTATTTATTTACACAATAATTCAATCTTGAAATATTTCACTTTTTATTTTATTTTTTAAAATTTCAATAACTTTATTTTTTTATTTAGTGTAAATAATTAATTAAGTACTAATTAACCCAATGCACAACAAGCCAACAACTCCGCAACCAAAGAGGTGAATCAAATTTCAAAAACAACCAAGTTGAAATGTAGAGGGTACTACATCCTCCCCCCCAAAGACTCGACTTACTCCTGGAAGTCGCATGGTTAAATGAAGCATTCACAATTATAAGAGTCATGAAAATTCAAGTAACCGAATATGAAAACAACCAAAGACATGTCATCACAAGTTAAACAATATAATCACGATATCAACATGACCACACAATCCCAAAAATGGAAGAACAACCAAAACAATTGACAAAGCACATAATCCATACCGACTGGGTTACACAGATGGGGTACATATTCTCGTCGAGGATGATAGAAAAGTTGGGAAACCTTCTTGTCAACTCTCTTTTTCCACATTATTCCCATTGGGTTTCATGAGGCTCGCCCAGTCCTACCAGAGTAGGTGGAATCGAGGCAAACTATCTGCAACCTGCATAAAAGAAAACATTGTGTACACCATATATATATATATCAAATCAACCTAGTGTAGAGGGAATTGTCATGTCGTATGCCTCTCATGAATGAGTGATACAACATTATCCTTCTAACACTCTACAATTAGTGATACATCATAAACAATCATCAATAAAAATTACTAATCAGATGCTACAATAGTATTAAATCCACATATTAAACATAACCAAATAATTACCTTCATCATCGAGATTTGAAGCTGACTACCTGAAAATCATAAACTAAGATGGAAACATAACACATTAGCACCAGTTATTCATGCTAATTCATTGCCAAGATACACATTTCTCGTTAAACTTCATCATTTAAACATCATGTACTACATTCTATTCATTACTCAATGCAAAATCTCACAATATAATGTGTCTCATGATCATAATTTATGGCCTTTTCAGAAACAGAAACATAATTATCACTTCAAAACACACATAATTTCAAATTAAACACACATACACCGCATACACACTCAAATTCATTTCACACTAAAGACACCACAAAGCAACTTAAGGGTAACATGAGTTCCAAAATGCATTTCTAGTGGGAAGGATATTGGTGCATTGTGCACTACACCGAGGGTCCTATCCTTTCCACCGGATTTCTGCACCATAGAATCTACATCACCCAGAGACAAACTAAGGCAAACAAGTACAGACTACACAAACAGACTGACACACCCTTACGAGTACGAGCAACTAGGTCAACACAATGGGCTCATAGTGCCCCAGTGTATAAACCTATGCTCTGATACCAACTGTAATGCCCCGCCAAGCAAGCCCGAAGGATACATTACATCTAGCATTTATGGCACCAATTTTTTTAAAAAAGGTATTAATATACATCATAATAATCATACATTACATGATATGAAACTAAACATGAATCTACATATAACAAATCCCTCGGGTTTTACAAGACTGCATTACTTTTCACAACAACATCATTATATCACATGGATGGTAAGTATACACCAGTAATCATAAGATAACATGAACATGGTTAATACATTAATCAAGGTTTACAATATTACAATGTTGTTTCCCAACATGAATGGGGAAGATACAATACAATGGAATGTTACATTTGAAATGAAAGAGTACAAAGCTGCAATACTGGATTCAATTCTGGATCAACTCAGGAATCTCTGCAAGGTACAATTTTGCACTTCTCGATCGACAATTGGGGACCCAATGGGGTGCATAGCACGTTCCACCCAACCACGTGGACCCGAAGGCCCACCCCCCGTGCTAAGAGATGACAAGAAGGATCCCCAACAATAACCATCATACAAAACAAGGATACAAGACTTCACAACAAGATCCACAATAACATAAGGCAACCTCAGCACAAATATATAACCAACACAAGTTGTGTCCAACATAAGGAATAACCAAATAAACATCAACATACAAATGCCAACAAGTGCTTCCAGAGGCCCAAGAATAACATAGAGGGAATCAAAACCAAATATAGTTGTTTAGGGAAGAGTGTCATCGCAATGATGCATGGGTTACCCTGGCGAATCTTCCTAGGCCCCGGCCCCCAACTTGGGTTACCTTGGTGACCTCTTACGAAACCCGGCCCCACATGCAATCCAATGCGGCATCAATTATCTTTCATAAGGACAAGACAATGATTTTTCCATTCTAGGCCCTCTCAACTCATCTCAAGCCCATACAAGCACTTGAGCCATGAGTGAGGCATTCACTTATATCTTGTTAATGTGTGATTCTATCCAAAACCCCTAATTAAATATTAACATTTTCACTTGATTAATAAACTTCCAATGAGTTACCTTGGGACCACTTCCAGGTCCCAACCCCCATTGAAAGCCACTCCCCTTATGAGCAACAAAACTCAAAAGACACTATCAGGGTAAGCCCCCATGCACAACATATAAAGCCAGATGATAAATTGCATTAAGCAAGACATACACCATCCTACACAAAATCTTCATAACGAAACTATTTTCAAGTGCAAGGCTAAACCCATAACATCAAATAGATCATACGAGCAATAGTTCACAAAGAACCAAAAATGAAGGCCAATAATAAAGCAACACCTTTCTTTCCCTTTCTCTAGAAGACTGATAAATCACTAAAACAAGGGTTTCCCAACAAGGTGGCAACAAAACTTGATCTCAAAATCAACATCAAACTCAAATCCACATAAAACAATCCAAATGCAATATCAATCTAAATTCAAGTAACGATTCATAAAATCACTCACTTTTAGGTGAAACAACGTGAAAATTAAAAATAAATACTTCAAGCTCAGTATGGGTTACCAAAGGTGAATTCATTACCTACTCAACCACCATAACTAAGACATCCAGTCAGGCATTATAATCATAAAGAAAAATACTTCACATTCATAACAATCTCTCAAATTATCTATTTCGTTAGATCATTAGTTCGTATCCTCAATTAGCTATCCAAAGATTAACTATTTCCCAATTTCAACATAATCCTATTTACATCATAAACCTCTAAATATTGAAGCAATCGCTAAAATATTGGTAACATACAACTATAGAAATTTTCATTTATTTATTCTTTCAAAATACTCATTTGACTAAGAATAAGTAGAGCTAATTTATTTTATTTATTTACTTATAGGTAAAATCATTATTCTATATGGCTTCACATAGATAAACTACCGTTCCACTATCTATTGACCTTGTAATAATCTATACTCACAAGCTCATTGAATAACAAAATTAGGGAACACTATTCAATTAAAATGCTCAATTACACATTACATTTCTATTACATCTTTCCCTAGAGCAGATCCCACCTATTTCTTTTAAGTCTATGACATCCAAATTTAGCTATATATATATATGTATCATTCTAATTTATAAGGCAACCCTTAATTCTACTACAAATTTTGCATGGTACACTTTCATTCTTATTGATGAAAGTTGACAACAATAAATGATTTCGACAAAGGATTTACCTTGAACATCCCATGGCTATCTTTCCAATTTCTTGGGACTAAAAGAAGGGTTTTCTTCTTGCATGTTATTTTGCAGGAAAGTGCAGACCGAATGAAGTACTATTTAATTTACCTTACTATAATGAATATCTACTTGAGCCTCGCCCTGCCCTGCTAGTTAGATAAAGTAGAGCATCAGCCTATTATAAAGGTGAATCAAGGGTGCCTAACATAGGTGTTAACTTAGCCACCGCCAAAATAAAGGAAACTCAAATCTATCAGAGAAATTTTAAGTAATGTGGAGACTCAATAAAGGTCAGTGATAAAGAAAAGCACTACGAAACTTATACCCTAGGAGTCTAAATGAAATGCAGTGAGAGTGACCGTATATTTACTATTCAACCCCAAAACATGCATCATGCCCTTCCTAATACATGCACGTCTATAATCCATCAAAGAGATGGAAACAAGGTCCTCAGATTACTGCTCATAAGAGATACAGAAGAAGAGTGAAAATTGGAAAATTAAAGCTAAAACTTTCGGCCAAACTGTCCACTACGTTTGCCCGCAGCCTTAATGCCTACGCCAAAATGGGAGCTTTGGATTAGAAAATGGGCATCACTCCCTTGTGGTTCAATCAATGAAGATAATTCATACTTAGACATGCATGGATTAATCTTTGAGACAAGCAAATGACTACTGGCAGGATCGAACAGGTAACCATCAAAGAAACTATAACTGATTTAATGAACCATCCGTAGTTCCACAGTCTAAACTAATTTATGTTTTCCTCGCCACCCTCTCATGAAAAATCATACACAATATAATCTTGCACAGACTTATCATAACAAAGGTGATTAGACGCTTGGTCGATGATGCGTGGTTGTCAGTCAAGGAAAGCCAGGGACCATGGATTTTGTGTTGCCGTACTTTGGTCTGGAACTAGTTCAATTAACATAGGAAGATCTTAAGAGTCCTCTCTCAAATTTTGTACAGGTTCAAGAGGTCCACCTAGGGAACCATGAAAGTTTAATAGCTGAAGGCCATATTTATGCTTAGTGAATGTAAGCACGGGATTCTGAAACAATGTCTTGCCAACAATCTACAGGATAAGTAAGGGACAGGAAACATGCGTAACATGCAATGATGTTACCAAACTCACAGGTGCCAAAGGCTTAGTATATATCATATAGTTTAAAGCATTAAGTTTAAATGGCAAAAACAAGCCATATCCAATATTAATTTCAGGAATCAACACCCAAAAGAAACGACAACATGCACGATGGCTGGAATGAAGTAAAATGAAAACATTCATAATACCAAAACAACATAACCTTTTTGCCAAAATCACTTTATATCGATACTTATCTGGCTTATACGCTGGTCATAGTTGAAGTTGTTTCTGCAATGAATCCTCGCTGGTGATAGCTTCATCCAGAGAGTGAAGGTGCATGTCTCCACCTTGAATTCTCGCTGTCTAATGAGCATATTGTACCCAACACCCAGCTCTCATTGATACGAGTGCCTCTCCCCAACCATACCAAATGATGAGATAAGGATATCAAGATTTTTACATAATTCCTCCTAATGAGTGCTCCACCTAGATATCGCCTTTGAGAGTTCACTTCCCATCTCCATTGTCCCAAACATAGTGGAATTCATTCTCAGAGAAAGTAGAAAATTGGTAACATCAAGCAGTCATCCACCTTCACAAGCGCCAATCACACCAAGATCGGTGAGACGAAGTACTCAAATGGCCGCGGACTTGTCAATGTTGTTCTAAAAGGATATAGATGCGTATAGTGTCGGGATGAGATGCTACACACCTAATAAAAGCTGTATTAGTACCAAATGAATGCCAAACATTGGAGCGAGATCTTGAAACAGCTCAATGCTTCTTTGGAGAGATCGGTGAGAGCATTTTCCCCTATGCTCAAGAATGGTGAGCTCCAACACTAGCTACTCGGCTGCGTCTATTCTTCGCTCGCTGCTACTTTGGTTATTTTGGGTTATTTTATGTGAGAATTTTCATCCATAATCATGCTTTTCCCCGGGCCGTAAAGAAAGGAAAAACGGACACCGCTTGTAACTCGCGGGAGAGCCAAAACATAGGTTCACTTTGTTTACTAAAGGTTAGGAGGTGATAGTTAGAATATCCCTCGGCCAACCTCATTTCTTTTTGCCTTAAAAAATGTCCTTTCGCTTAAATATCTCAAGCATAAAAAAAAAAAAGTAACACCTCATAATGCATAAGTAGTTAATCATTAAATGTGCATGATAGCTTATCCACGCACTATATGAGATGTCCCAGTCACTGCATGAGGTGTCCCAGTAGAGCAGTTATAAGAACCGTTACATGCAACCAATGCATGATCCTCCATTTACCAAGCCGAAAGTAATGTCTTTAAAGCTAATCAATGGAAATGAATAACCAACAAGCTCGCATTGCATGTCTGCAGATTTCTCACAGCTGGGTGTTTAAAGAAGACTGGAACTCCACTTTTCCCTTTCAATATGACATTTGAAACAGCCTTAACTGCCATTGAAAACTGCAAAAACTATGGAAGGATAACTAGAAAGTTGTTGAAAACCCTACAGTAGTTGACCCTTTCTCACGTTACAACTCACACTCTTAATTTGCTTATTAATTAACATATCTTCATTTATTTACACAATAATTTCATCTTGAAATATTTCACTTTAATTAATTTTTTTTAAATTTCAATAACTTTATTTATTTTTTAGTGCAAATAATTAATTAAGTACTAATTAACCCAATGCACAACAAGCCAACAACTCCGCAACCAAAGAGGCGAATCAAATTTCAAAAACAACCAAGTTGAAACGTAGAGGGTACTACATTTTATTGGTTACATTTTGTTAAGCATTTACATGTTATTTCATAGTAGTACTCGATAAATTTGCATGTAACTAACCCATGTTTGAGGTTTTAGAGGTTTACAGATTTTGATAGGTGCTTCAGTATGTTTATTGTAAAAATTGTCAATTCTCTTCATAACTTGCAATCCATAACCACTTTCAATCAAACAATGAAGGTTTTCTATGGTTGGTATGTCAGTGGTGGAAATTCTTTCAAGGGACAAGTTTTGTTGTAAGTGTGAAAAATCCTCATGAATATTAATGACCTTTTCTTGTGGGATAGAGTTGTTTTGTGTGTCAACATTCATTGGATGGAAAGGTGAAGGCATAAAAGTGGTATTGTCAATGCCTAATGCACCATTTCCGATACTAGGAGTAGGAGCTCTTGAGATCCAAAGGTCCATAATGAAAGTGTTATCGTAGGAGCCCATGAGTTGAGAACTTTGTCTCACTAAAATAATGTCAATGGGGCACCAAACACTCATACAAGTACCACAAAAGGTGGGGTGAATGTAAATGCAATGCAATCGAGGAGTTCTAAATAAAAATAACAAAAAATATACTAATTGTAACAAAGAAGTAACTACAAAAAATAGAAATGTAGGAAAATGCCAGAAAAATTCTAGGAATGTTGTTTAACAACTGCAAGTGGACTGAGTCACCTAGGGTGGCAAATGAGTCCAAGTAGGAGATTTTTTTGTGTTTTCAGAAAATTTAATGTGATTCTATTCCTTTTTAGATGCCAATGACAGACACAAATGCAAATTTTTAGTTTTTCAATGATATGCAATGCAAAAATGAACTCTAAATGAGTCTTTCACTAATGCAAGTTAAGAATCCCTAGGATGCAAAAACAAAACAATACCCTACTTGAATGTTGATGCAAATGAAGCTTAAAATGCAAGATGCAATTGAGATTAGAAATGTAAAGTGCTCAATATGCTGGTTCACCAAAATGAACAATAGATTTTTGGAACCCACAAGACTCTCTAGCTCTTTTAGGATTTTGCACCTAAAAGGAGAGAGGTAGGCCAAAAATGCTAGCTAGGTTCATTCAAATTGTGCAATGTAGGATGTTGTTTAAGCTAAAGGAGATGAACCAAATGCATTTAAGTGATCTAAATTACTAGTTATGTATGAAAGACTTAATAATTGTACTATGTTGGAAAGCACAATCTGATATGCAAACAATGATGAATGGATGAATAGATATAGAACATAAAGAAATAAGCTAAATCAATGTGCACTTGAAGGTCTGATGAAGATTGTAGAATATTTTGGATGTTTTCTAGAATCACAAAAATTCACCAGTGGGACTCATTTGTCTAGGGTGGAAAATTAGTCCAACTTCTGATGAAAACTATTAGAAATAGGTTTCTGAGTGTTGGGATCCAGAATCTAACAAAACTTATATTTCTAGCCTTAAGGTGGGACTCATTTTCCATTGGTGGTGAATCAGTCCTCTCGCAAAATTTTGAGGAATTAGGAGACAACTCTGCAACACCAAATTTGAGGATGTCTGCTTGTCGGGCTATTGAAGCCAATTTTGTAGGAAATAGATAGAATAGCTTCTCCAAGCTTGAAATATGATTGATTTGACTTGAAGCACCTAGTTAACTTGTTGACCACTCTTCAACACCTAAATTATTGTTAAATCTACACACAAAAGTCTACAAACACATGCAAGAGGGGAAAAATGGTTGAGGGTTAGCAAATAGGGGTTTTCCTTGGTCAAAACCCACTTTGGTAATCAAACCCTTAATGAAACAATGAAATGCAAGGGAATGATAACCAAATAACATGCAAATGCTATCAACTTACCAAACCCATGTTGAATAAAATCTTATTATGTGTCGATAGATGCTCCAAAATGCTTGATGAATGTTTGATTTAATGTTGTAAAGTGCTTGAATGCTTGAGTGAATGAAAATATTTCTTGAATGTGATGTGAGATTGTAGGAGATGTAAAATGAGGTGAAAACGATTTATTTATACAATCTTGTGCCTCAATAACCTATTAATACCTCACCACAAGCTGACATAAAGTTTTTTTGAATAAAAACCTGAAAGAAAATTTGAAATATTTTGAATTTGGAGCCAAGGGGGACTCATTCACCACCCATAGTGAATGGGTCCCACCTAGGACTTGAAATGGGTGTCAAGAATTAAGTCACATTTAGTATTGTTTGTTGGTTTTACATTCAAAAATACACATAATTAAAGCTTATAAGGGCATAAAGGGGTCAAATAAAGTATAAGAAAGGTGTAAATAGTGAAATTGTGCATAGAAAATGTGAAATCTTGTTACAAGAATTTATAACACTTCAAAATAGGCCATGTTTAGTGATGAAAAGGTAATACTTAGGTGATTTGTAATGAATAGAGTCTAGTAGAGTGTATAAATTATTCACAACACGTTAGAACACCTTCACAAGATGTCATTATTTGAATTTTAGTACCTAAATATGCATGTTCAGGCCATATTATAGCATTAAATCAATGAAAAATAGACCAAACATCATGAAGAAAGGCCTAAAATACCATGAAAATGAAAAGAGTCCATTTTTC
>VDFB02128130.1:0-11348 GCA_007258455.2 Sequoia sempervirens | reverse complement strand
TTTTTTTAATCCTATAGTATGTGAAGCATAGAATGTGATGCATGTTTTAGATTCAAAAAATGTGATACCATTTGAAAGCTATAGATGTTTTTCAATCAACCTATCAATCAGGACATTAGTCATAATTTAAATATAAAATGAATACTAATTATTTATTAAATTTGAAGTAAAGCATAAATTATATTGGTGGAAAGCTGAAAATCTCCTTTAAAAACCCTTTTCGTTTCATCAATTTTGGGTAAAAAGAGGTCATCAACCACATACCCTACTCATACCCATATCGCCACTTTTTGGCCCATCATGATCCTGCACATACCCCTTTGGAAGAATGGGATAAACGTCTATCTAGTTTCCTCTGGAGTAAGTATGTGTAAACTAGTAATGGAGACGTTTGTGTCGATGTTATAGGCTTAATTTTGTACAAATTTGTTTGCAAGTTCATCCCATGATTTTATTCCTTTTTGTAAGGTAGCAAACCACTCAAGTGTGGGACCTTCAAGAATCCTATGGAAGAGTCACATCAAATAAGTATGTTCATAGGCAATGTCCACACAATTAGTTGTAAATTCTCAAATGTGTTCAAGAGGGTTTGTCTTGCCTTTGTATTTAGTGAAGTTTGGTACCACGTATCTAGGAGGGAAGTTTGGCATGTGTAGACTCATGTCAAAATGGTATGGACATAGGTCATATGGGTATTCGTAAGATCATCATGGAAAAAATAGGCCCTTAAGTGGCAAAAAATTTAGAAAAATCAGAGTTAGGCAACTTGACGTAAAAAATTGAATAAGTTATCTATATTATTTCAAAAAATGCGTAAGAATAGAATTTGTAGCAAATTGAATGTAGTTTCTAAACTACTAGTTTTATTTAGAAATAAAAGAAATCTATTTGAGGTATGTGCAAGATCATGGGAAAAACAGGCCCTTAAGTGGCAAAAAATTCAAAAAAATTAGAGTTAGGCAACTTGACGTAAAAATTTGAATAAGTTATCTATATTATTTCAAAAATATGTAAGAATAAAATCTGTAGCAAATTGAATGTAGTTTCTAAACTACTAGGTTTTTAAAAATAAAAAAATCTATATTTGGTGTGAAAATTTGAAATTTCAATGCAATGGTATTTAAATTTCGTGGAAAAATAAGAAGTAGGTGTATGTTCCGACCACCCTAACCACAATAAAATGATAATATTTTATAAGATTTTAGATATAAGTAGAGGACTCATGCCCTGATGTGATGCATATTTTTTTGTAATTTTTTTCCAATTAGATGATTAATTATGATTTTTTTATTACAATTTTTTTAAAAATATAAAAACTCGTATCTCTGACCACCTTAACTTGGTCAAAACTTCATGAAATTCAATTTTTATTTTTTTAATCCTATAGTATGCAAATCATAGAATGTGACACATATTTTGGATTCAAAAAATGTGATACCGTTTGAAAGCTATAGATGTTTTTCAATCATCCTATCAATCATGACTTTAGTAGTAATTTGAATAGAAAATGAATAATAATTACTTATTGAATTCAAAGTAAAGCATAATTGATATCAGTGCAAAGATGAGAATCTCCTTTAAAAACCCTTTTCATTTCATCAATTTTGGGTAAAAAAATAGGCATCGGCCACATACCCATCATAGTGCCACTTTTTGGCCCATCATGATCCTGCACATACCCTTTGGTGAAAATTTGAAATTTCAATGTAGTAGTACTTAAATTTCAGTGGAAAAAATAAGTAGGTGTCCGTCTGACCACCCTAACCACAATAAAATGATAGCATTTTTTATAATATTTTAGATATAAGTAGAGGACTCATGTCCGCATGTGATGCATATTTTTTTGTAATTTTTTTCCAAGTAAATAATTAATTATGAATTTTTTATTACAACTTTTAAAAAATATAAAAACTCGTATGTCTGACCACCTTAACTTGGTTAAAACCTCATAAAATTCAATTTTTTTTTTTTTAATCCTATAGTATGCTAAACATAGAATGATGCATGTTTTTATTCAAAAATGTGATACTTTTTGAAAGCCATAGATGTTTTTCAATCAACCTATCAATCAAGACTTTAGTCATAATTTCAAATAGAATGAATAATAATTATTTATTAAATTCAAAGTGAAGCATAATTTATATTGGCGGAAAGTTGAGAATCTCCTTTAAAAACCCTTTTCATTTCATCAAGTTTGGGTAAAAAAAAAAGTTGTCAGCCACATACCCTACAAATACCCATCATGATCCTGCACATACCCATATGATGTGTGAGTCTTTTTCTATTGTACTTGGATGTCTTCCATTCATTTTTGCAGGGTCGCAAGTTGAGCTATGAGTGAATCAATTATAGGATTATTCATAACATCACACATGCTAGTGATAGGTATTCCTTGAGTTCCCATGTGTTGTGAGGAGGTGTTTTGATATTGTTGTGGGATGTGTTGTTGTAAAATGTATGACATGTTTTGATTTGAAGGTTGTTGGTATTGCATGTTTTGATTAGAGATGTGTTGATGGGTATGAATGTGTGATGCATATGTATGAATGTGCCCTCTAATAGTGTTAGTCGATATTTGTAGAATGTGTTGACCTTGAGTATTTTGGTGTCCAAATGAAGTCATGTGTTGTCTATTTTGATTTCCTTGTCCAAATTGATACATGTTTCCATGGGGAATGTTGGTGTTTTTCCTTTGGGGAATGTGTGTATTGGTATTGAGTTGTGAAGAAGTGTTGACGTTTGGTTGTGGTCTTTGAATAAAAATTCGTCATTTATTTCTCCCAAAGGGGTTAAGTGAATTTGTTCCCATGGCATTGTTTGAAGAACCAAATAAAGGATTTGAACATGTTGTTCCCAAGGAACTAAATAAAGCCCCAAAATAAGAGGTTTGAAGAACTTTCCTCCATTGTTGTGTATCCAAAGGTAGCTCCAATTGATTGTGAGGATGTTTTTGACATTAAAGGTATTGATTGTGACATAGCTTGTGACATGGTTGATGTTCCTTCAATAGATGTTGCATTGATCGTGTTGGAAGTGTTTTGATTGGATGTGACATTAGAGGTAGCATTGATGGTGCTTGTGGCAATGTGTGTGGTGGCCCCAATAAAAGTATTGTTTACATTGTTTTGAGGTTGACTAGTGTTGGAAGCATTGTTTACATTGTTTTTGGCATTGTGATTAGGAGAGGCTGCTCTTAAGGTGTTAATGTCAAACCCTTGTGGTAATTTAGCCCCTTGGTGTAAAATCATGGCTAAAAATCTATCTCTATCTTGCAAGACCAATTCTTCCACAAAGGAGGCCACTTCAATATTTTGTGCAACAACTTCTAAGTCTTCCTCAAATACATGTCCTTGTTCATCTCTATGTATGAATGGTTCAAAGGGGTTGTGAGATGAAGATGGTATGTTTATGTCACTAAAGGGTTGATAAAAGATGTGTCTTGATTCATGTCATTAGCAAAGTTATAAAGGTTGGTGTCTTGTCCAAAAGAATCCATTTGTCTTCTTTTTCTTTGGATACTAGTCGAGCAACCATATAAGGATTTGCTGAAATTAGGAAGATGAAAGATGACAACTACGTCTATGAAGGAGAATGATATGACACTATGTTTTTGGATTTTTGTGAATAAGGGATGCAAATGCAACTATATTTTTGGCAATAAGAGACGCAATATGAAAATGTTGTCTAAGGGGAATGACAAATGCAAAAGGCCAATGAAGACTAGTATGAAAGATATGAGACTATTTTTTTTGGATTTTTAGGAATAAGGTATGCAAAATGAGGACTAAAATGACTTGAATGCTCTAAGGTATGCAAATGCAAAGGTCAAGATAATTTTTATGAACTTGAGAAAAGGTTTACTCAACCACCCAAGGCTTAGTCTATGTCTCAATTTGGATTATCAAAGGACTTGTTGGTGTGACTCAATGAAAGGACTAAATGAAAAAGTGAGGTTTCCTAACTAGAATTTTTAGTTGGAAAGGGCTCACAAAAAGATGATGACTAAAGGAAATGATTTTGACTAAGTACAAAGATAACCTACTCTTGAAGGAAAGGATTTTGCAAAGTAAGGTAAGTTTTTCTATTCCAAAGTCTACAACAAAATAAGGACCTAAGGACTAGTTTATGACTAAAAATGATGATGAAGGATTCTAAGGATGCAACTAAAATTTTGCAAGGATTGGCCTATGGAAGAATGGAAGCTAAAAGATGGAAAGAATGAAGATTCTGAGCAATTCCTTCTCTGGTTTTTTAAATGAGGCCATTGGAAAAAGATGTTTGACAATAGATTGGACAAGTTTGATTTCTAATTTTTGGACTGTGACAATATTTTTATTTTGCCAAGCAATTGCATCATTTCAGGTCATGGATGCATTGCATTTTGTTCGACGTGTCACATTTTTAGCGAATATGGTGCTACAAGTAATAGATGTGGTTCAAGAAGGAAATTGTGGTGTTCTATAAATAAAATGTGGTTCAGTACAAGAAAATATGTTGCACAGAGTAGCAAATGCGGGATGTTACCACAATAATGGGTTACACTTTTTGAGACACCCTAATTTTTCCTAAAATCACATATTTTTCAAAAATATAATGATTTAAGCCTTTAAAGGCTCATTTAAAGGATTTTAATTAAAGAGGGTTTGATCAAAGCCCCTTAGATCAAACCTCCTTGGATATAACCCCATTAGTTTTAAACCATGTACTTATAATGGAGTCTCCTCTACACCTATCAAAGTGTTGATAAAAAGTCACTTTTGATTTACCTTTTGGGGGATCAAATGAAGTCATTCAAAATTTATGTTTTGCAAGTATGTAACCCTTATTATAAGCTTCCCAGAAAGTATAACTTTCAATATATTTAATTTGATTATTATATTTATTTTTTATTTCTTGTGAATGTAGGATTTTCAATGAACATCAAGGTCTTTTGTTTCACACATACAAAAAAATAGGAAAATAGAGAAAAAAAAATCTAAAAACTGCATGTGCACTATGTATTGATGTCCTTATTCCAACAAAAAAAGAATAAGTTAATTCAAATGCATACAAAAAAAAATTATGTGGACCGAAGTACACCTCTATCCAAATTATAATTACTCTGACTAAGAAAATTAATTAAAAATATATATATCCATGCACTAGATATTGGGATGAAAAATCTATATTTCAAAAGTTAGAATTGTATCCTTTCTATAAAAAAATTTATGTAGCCGAAGTAAACATCACTTTTTAAAAAGGTTGTTTTGTAGATAAAATAAATTATTAAAAATTACATAAAAGGATTCACAATTTATTTTTTAATTTTTTAAAAAAAGTATAATTACAATCTACACACAAAATCTTACAAATCACTAGTTTGTTTCATCTTCAAATTCTTAATGGTTTAGATGCTATAGGTGTAAGAAAGTGAAGATCTGGTGGAAAATGTTGATTTCAATATCAAGTTTGGCCAAAAAGTGTAACCCATTATTGTGGGATCACCTTGGCATGGTTTATCAGAGCGAATGTGTTACAAAAAGTATCAAATGTGGCACAGAATAGCAAATGCATTGCAGCAAATGTGTTGTAGGTAGAATGAGTCTAGTTTATTTATAAATTTGGAAAAAATTTCAAATTGTTTCAAGTTGAATGATTATTTCTAAGTCTTTGTTTAACGTCTTAGAAAACACTTTGCAAACACAATATCTTTTCTTGAAATTTTGAAAACATTCACAATGAAGACAAGCACAATCCTCGGTTAGGCAAGGACTATATTCGCTAGATTCCATGTGGGTTTCCCCAACTACACTTATTCTTAGCGGGTGAATCTAGAAGCTTGGCTACACAGGCTCCCACTTACAGTGCACTCGCTTTTTAGGTCAACCAAGCTTCAAGCCTCCATAAAACTCCCATGGCAGACTTATCACATTTACTAAGAACTGCGAGAATGTGGATGCCTTGGCAACGACCGTTGTTGCACTAGCAAATAGATGGGTTTTTGGAAACTACACAAAGTTGTTTAGTTCAGGACCCTCGTTCTAGTGGCCACACATGGGGAGAGATTAGCTCTGATAAGGAGGAAATCCAACCTGAAGAGGTTACACTCAACAAGGTTTTGGAGAGTTCACTTATCTGTGTGACACATTCGCACTCATAATCCTAATATTTCCATTAGGATTCACATTTGTATACCTGTTGGGGGTGGCTTAGCTAAAGCGCTCTATTGTCAATTTGAGTCGCCTTGGGGTGAGTACTTTTTCCCACCAAGGAATGCTCAATGCCTAGAGTCAATAATAGTTTCTCTTGCACCTAGGATCACACAAGTGCGTAAGGGGAGAGGATACTTCTATTATTGAATTGGGTTACACAAAATTGGAGACACTTGTGAATTTTAATTACCAAAGTTATAATGTGAGGAAGACACTTACGACACTTTGTTCTTTTTAAAATTTTAACTTGAAGTGTGAAAAACAACATTTATTTTACACCCATGATGTGAGAATGCATGTTCATTTTAACCATATGAGTTTACATGTAGGATTGTGTTCATTTTAAACCCATGACATGAGAATGCATGTAAATTTTAACCATATGAATGTGAAATGCAAGATTGTTGTTGTTGATTATTTCTTAAGGAAATGAAAATAAAATCAACAAAAAAAGGTTAGACTCCTCGCCACAAGCTGGAAACAAAAATATTAGTAACCCAAAACCTCTATGCTACTAAATGAAAAAAAGAAGTTTGGAAAAATTCTGTAAAATCTGAACATAAAATTTTACCAAATGAATGTGTCATAATCAAGAAAATGTGTCATTCTGCAAGTTAGTTGCATCTTAGGGCCGAAGGTTGAAATATGTAGACAAATGTGTCGACCTACAAAGCAAATTCATCACGTTATGGCGAATGTGTTGTTCTGCAAGACGTATGCATTACAACAGATCAAATGCGTCGTTCTGGCAAGAAAATGTGTCGTGGTAAGTCAAATGTGTCACAGGAAACAACAAATGCATTGTGTCATACTTGTACCTACAAAAAAAAAAAAATCATACGGAAAAAACAAAATGTGTGATTTTGGCATCGAGTTCACCAATGTAACTATGGGAAATATTCAGGTTAGCATATTAGTGCATAAATAAAATAAAACCCAAAGTAAATAATGAAGCACAAAGGAGTAAAACATGAAAATAAAAGGAATAATCTCACCAAATATATTTAAACTCCATGATTGACCTCCATTACACCTTCTCTATTTGCTGAAAATATGTGTTTTCCCTCAGATTTGTGATGAGCAACCAATAATAATGCTAATTCCCTAAGAAAATGTTGAAGGATTTGACCTAAATTGCTACACAATGCAACTAAGCAAATATGAAGCAAGCCTAAAGTATTTCTAAAGAGCCTATGAATGCCAAGATGCCCAAGATGCCAAGAGCTTGTGAGATGTAGATGAGATGTCAAAATGAGACCAAAATTGTCATTTTATAGAAAATACAATTTTGGATGAATGGCCAAGATTGAAGATTGACAAATGCCCTAGAATCAATGGACAAGATTCAATGTGACAACCCACAATTAGGGTTAGGGAAACATTAGGGTGATTTGAAATGAGTGGACAAGATTTGGTTTTAGAAAATCAAATGAAGGGACAAGATTGCATGTGACAAATAAGGATGACACAAAAAGAGAGAGCTGAAAAATTAAATAATATTAGAGGTTACTTGATTTATGGAAGAAAATTGCTATTTTGAATTAAAAATTAATTTAATTCAAAAGGTGGGGTCATCTGACAATAAATAATTAATTTGAATTATTTACTAAGAGATTGAAAATTAGAAAGTGTAACTACTTAAATACCAGCTTCAAAAATGTGGAAAATGCCAAGGTGGACAATAATTAAATAAATGTAAATAATTTTATTTTTAACTATGAGAAGACGTTAGAAATTAATGACGTATTTAAATAAATTAATTAATTAAATAATTAATTAGAAATTAATTAGAAGGAAATTAATGGACAAGAGATAATTAAATAAATTTAAGAATTTATTTAATCATGGGAAGACATTAGAGAATTAGTGACACATTTAAATAAATAAATATAATTTATTTATTTAAATAATCAAAAGGAATAAAAGACATGAATTAATTAAATAATTAAGAATTATTTAATTAATAGTTGAAAGTCATCAATAGGACATAATTAAATATTTTAATTATGTTAGGAAGAATATGGTGAAAATAGAGCTTGCAGGGCTAGGTCATTTTTATGTGTCTACACTATCTTGATTTCCAAAGGTTTGGTTGAAAATTTTGGCCTAAATTATTACTAATGCCCCAAGTTAAATTGGTTTGGTGGAATCAAATAATAAGCTAATATTCTAGTTAGTAAGAAACACAAAATGAAACTTAGTGATAACACTAATGATTATGGCCTTCTTATATGATCCTACTTAATAACACTTTAAGACATTCAAATTCCCTATTATCATCTATGAAATATTTATGGTATTCCTTAAACACAAGTTGATAATTCAATTTTAAATATGAGAATGGAGAGGAAAATAACCCTTAATTATCCCTCTAAAATAAATACAACATAAAGGAGTTGATTCTAATAGTAAACATACATGTTCATATATTCATTTAATAGAGACAAGAATCAAAATAAAAGTGACATATGTACAACATGAAAATTGTTTGTATTACTTAAAACAAGTGTTGTCTGAAATACAAATAGATTTTACTCAAATTTTCATTATGATTTTTGAAGTGTTTAGATACTTTGCTTTAAATTCTTTGAATAGGGTATGGACGTCCATCATATTATAAAGGATAGAGGAATTTTGTGCAATTTCCCTAGTAGAAATGTATGTGAAATGTGAATGAATTGAGAAGGCAAGTGAATTGTTTGAAGGATATGCACAAAATGGATTTGTTGAAAAGGGTTTAGAAACTTTCAAGAAAATGCAATTGGCGAGTGTAAAGCCAAATTTCACAACCTTTTCCAACATCATCCCTGCCTATGCCAAAACGGGAGCTTTCGAACATAAAATCTATAAGAGCATGAAGGATATAGGAATTTTTTCAGATGTTGTAGTTGGAAATGCTTTGGTAGACTTGTATGTAAGATGTAGAAGAAAAGACAAGGTAGTGATCTGTTTTGACTTAATGCCTCAAAAATGTGTTCCAATGGATTGCTAAGATTGTAGGATAGACACAAAAAGAGTTTGTTGAAAAGGCTTTAGAAAATTTCAAGAAAATGCAATAAATAGGTGTAAAACTAAATCTTGAAACCTCTTCCAATATCCATAGTGCATAGCACATAAATTAGAGGAATGCACCCAATTTATATTCACTTCCAGGTTAGGATTAGCCACCATCCATTCAAAATATTTTTGAGGCATTTGTTGAAAAGGTTTTAGAAACTTTCAAGCAAATGCAATTGGAGGGTGTAAAGCCAAATTTCACAACCTTTGCCAACATCCTCCCTGCCTATACCAAAATGGGAGCTTTGGAAGAGGGTATGGACATGTACGAAATGTGGAAGCATTAATAAGGCAAGTGAACCATTTGGACAATAGTCTTAAGAAATTTGGTCTCATGGAATGCCATGACTGAAGTATATGCACAAAATTGATTTGCTGAAAATGGTTTAGAAACTTTCAAGCAAATGCAATTCATTGTAGGCATGTATGCGAAATGTGAAAGCATAAAATCAACCTAAAAGTCACATTGAGGGGTGATGCACTATGGAGGAAATTGCACTGGAGGGTGATGCACTAGAGGAAGTCCCTCAGGGTTGTGATTTAACTAGGAGGTTTGCCCAGGAGGTTCGCCACTTCACATGAAAATGACAGTTGAAACCAACAGTCATAATCTTTTATTCAAAAAGACCTAATTCAGAGGTTTGAGCGAACCCCCTTTCATTTGAACCCCATTTTTTAATATTAAAAACAATTTATGTTCATAGGTTCGAGCGAACTAGGGGTTCGCTCAAACCATATGGTTCGCTTGAACACATTTAAGGGTTCACTCAAACCCATAAGTTCAAGCGAACCCCTTAAATTTGTTCAAGCGCCCAAAATGCATTTTTGCTTCCTCCATAAAATTGTAAACCACTTATGCGGCCCTACCCCTAACTACAAAATTCTGATAAATTATAGCAATTAACTATTACCCTTCTAAGTATTTTTGTCAAAGATGATGAAAAACCCTCAATACAGTGCCACTTAGGGCTTAAATAGAAAAACAACCCAACCTTGACAAGAAATGTAGCAAGTTACGAAAATATTCCCTTCCATGCTTGTGAGTCTCACCATCATGGTGAAAGTTGAAATGGACTAACCGATCAATCTTAAGCTACCCCACATAGGGGAAATGATGCCATTTGTTCCTTCATGATCTCCTGTTGCAACTACCTACAATCTTCATTATTAAGATTTTCAGTGATGAGAATTAGTTCCTCAAGATGCATGTGGGATCACCACATGTCACCCTCTGCCATTTGTCTGCAGTGGACACACCAAAAGTCCCAACCAACCATGCATCATATATTACTTGTGATGCTTAGAAATCCATTCAGGTTATGCTATCTTAAAACATGACTTTGAGGGAAGTGGGCACTTGATAAAACACAAACACCACACACCCTTTTTAGTTGGTGTGTGAAGCCACCACGTGGAATCTTACCACATTGTGCTATAGTTTTAATTCCTAGGTTTGGTAGTAGATGTTTGTCTTTGACATGTGTCTTTCCACCACGTAAAATTTGAACTTAAGTGCAAAACCATGACAACTCGAAAGAAAATGCATTACTTCTAACAATGTGTTAGAAAAGAACCCTTCACAAAATAAGGGTGTGGTAGTCAAAGTCTACAATACTTTTAAAAATTCCTAGTAAAAATTTCATAACTAAATATTAACTTACAAATATAATTGAAAAAAATGTGTCACATCTCGGCATGTGTCCTTTACTTATATTTAAGATTCATTTTTTTCTCACACTTAGGTTTGCTGAAATGACACCTTTTTATTTTCTCAATGATTATAGTAAAGATTCATAGAAACTTCATATTTTCACTAATTAATTTTTTTTTCTCCAAAAAAGAAAGTGTCCTAGAAACTACATTCAATTTATAAAAAAATTTATTCCTACATACTTTCCAAATTATGTTAATAAACAATTGAAATTTTATGTCAAGTAGCTTCAGTCATTTTTTTGTATTTTCATTGCTGCTTAGAGGTATAGTTTTGCCCATCACAATAGTGCATTCTTCCTCACACTATCATACTTATGCTAACTTAGGTTATGATTTTTTTTATCTCAATTCATTGGATTAGGACACATGTTGAATGATCAAATTTAA